>CAJHNH020004203.1:0-44742 GCA_905116865.2 Candidula unifasciata
AATTTCTTTTCAAAATTTAAAAAAACCAAAAATTTTTTAGGGAAACCTTTTTTTTCACTGATTTCTAAAAAAAAACCTTTGTTTTGCACATTTTGTTGGGTTTACAGCCCCGGCTGTGAATTGCAATTTTTGTTTCAGGGAAACCCTTTAAAAATAGGGTTTTTGGTTAAGGGCAGTAAATTTTAAATTTCCACAAAAAAAACATAAAATTTAAAAAAACATTTAAACTGAACAATGAAAAATACCCCCTTTTATTTTTTGCATTCTAAAATTTCAATAAGAACCCCCGGCACTCAGCATGATTCCCGGGAAATGCCCAAGGGAAACCTGGGGGAAAAAAAAAATAAATTAGATCTTCCAAAAACTCAACTGGGGAAATTCTATTTACCCCCCGGACCAAAACAACTAGCATCATTTTTAAATTTATTAAACCCTATTGCAGGTTTTATTTTCAAAAAGCCCGCCTCTTTTTTTCTTTTTGTTTTTAAAAAGATTTATTAAAATTCTGAAAGGTTTTTTTTTTTTTTTTTAAATCTTTAGTCTTGAAATTTTGTTTGTTTAAGTCTCCCTTAAAAATCAAAACTCTCCCCCATAATTTCCCCAGACCTTGAACAGCAAATATTTAAAAAAAACAAAAATTTTTGAGCTGGAAAAAGGTTTTTAAAATCCCTAACTGCAGTTTTTTAGCAAAAAGGGAAAAGAGCAAAGTTCTTGAAGTCAATTTGTACATCAAGATTTGTTTTTACTGCTTTTGCAAGAAAAAACAGTTAATAAAAATGACAATCAATAAATGTGGGGGTGAATTTTCATGTTCATATATTCTAAAATCTAGGCCCTAAGAAAAGGTGGGGGGCAGTTTTCCTTTTTAATTTTTTTTCCTTGCCAAAGAAGGCTGAAGGTTTTCCCTTTAGTTCTAGTGGGTTTTTCCCCTTTTTCATTTAAGAACCCGCAAAGTTTTTTCTCTCTTTCTTATACAAGACCACTCCCCTGAATCTTAAAATCCCAGCTGCAGCTGATTTGACAGCAGACTGCTTTGCATTGGCTTTAACAGTGGTATAGAAAGCCAACCATTTAGAGAGCAATGGCAAATTACTGAACATCAAACTGCCTATCAAAAAACCCGGGAAGCCAAAAAAAATGCTAAGGGTTTGGGTTTTGAAAATATCCCCAAAAGAAAAACACAAATAAATTTTTTTTTCAAAAAAAACCCTTTTCAACCCCCGTCTTGTTCATTTTACCGGTTTTTAGTTGTTTCATTAACTTGCTTTGTCAGCCACAGGAAGCCAGTGTTAATGATTCTCGCTTTATCAATGAAAGCCAGCGAAGAAGCCTGACACAAAATCCCTTTAAAAAACCCCCCAAAAGCTGTAAGCTAAATTTAAAAAAGAGAGTGGAAAAAAATGAATTTAATGAACAACCTTTAAACAAAAGTCTTGAGCACAAATTTCTGGGGAAGGGCCCATAAAAAGATGAGTGGAAAAAAAAATGAAACAAGCCTGACACAAAGTCTTGAGCACAAATGCTGTAAGCCTATTAAACAGATGAGTGGATAAATGAATGAATGAACAAGCCTGACACAAAGTCTTGAGCACAAATGCTGTAAGCCTATTAAACAGATGAGTCGATGAATGAATGAACAAGCCTGACACAAAGTCTTGAGCACAAATGAGTAAGCCTATTTAAACATGAGCGAGTTATGAATGCTGGTAAGCCTATTAAATAGTTGAGTCGATGAATGAATGAACAAGCCTGACACAAAGTCTTGAGCACAAATGCTGTAAGCCTATTAAACAGATGAGTCGATGAATGAATGAACAAGCCTGACACAAAGTCTTGAGCACAAATGCTGTAAGCCTATTAAACAGATGAGTCGATGAATGAATGAACAAGCCTGACACAAAGTCTTGAGCACAAATGCTGTAAGCCTATTAAACAGATGAGTCATGAATGAATGAATGAAGTCTTGAACAAGCCTGACACAAAGTCTTGAGCACAAAAGCTGTAAGCTGTAAGCCTATTAAATAGTTGAGTCGATGAATGAATATGAACAAGCCTGACACAAAGTCTTGAGCACAAATGCTGTAAGCCTATTAAAACAGATGAGTGATGAATGAATGAACAAGCCTGACACAAAGTCTTGAGCACAAATGCTGTAAGCCTATTAAACAGATGAGTCGATGAATGAATGAACAAGCCTGACACAAAGTCTTGAGCACAAATGCTGTAAGCCTATTAAACAGATGAGTCATGAATGAATGAATGAACAAGCCTGACACAAAGTCTTGAGCACAAATGCTGTAAGCCTATTAAACAGATGAGTCGATGAATGAATGAACAAGCCTGACACAAAGTCTTGAGCACAAATGCTGTAAGCCTATTAAACAGATGAGTCGATGAATGAATGAACAAGCCTGACACAAAGTCTTGAGCACAAATGCTGTAAGCCTATTAAACAGATGAGTCATGAATGAATGAATGAACAAGCCTGACACAAAGTCTTGAGCACAAATGCTGTAAGCCTATTAAACAGATGAGTCGATGAATGAATGAACAAGCCTGACATAAAGTCTTGAGCACAAATGCTGTAAGCCTATTAAACAGATGAGTCGATGAATGAATGAACAAGCCTGACACAAAGTCTTGAGCACAAATGCTGTAAGCCTATTAAACAGATGAGTCATGAATGAATGAATGAACAAGCCTGACACAAAGTCTTGAGCACAAATGCTGTAAGCCTATTAAACAGATGAGTCGATGAATGAATGAACAAGCCTGACACAAAGTCTTGAGCACAAATGCTGTAAGCCTATTAAACAGATGAGTCATGAATGAATGAATGAACAAGCCTGACACAAAGTCTTGAGCACAAATGCTGTAAGCCTATTAAACAGATGAGTCATGAATGAATGAACAAGCTTGACATAAAGTCTTGAGCACAAATGCTGTAAGCCTATTAAACAGATGAGTCGATGAATGAATGAACAAGCCTGACACAAAGTCTTGAGCACAAATGCTGTAAGCCTATTAAACAGATGAGTCATGAATGAATGAACAAGCCTGACATAAAGTCTTGAGCACAAATGCTGTAAGCCTATTAAACAGATGAGTCATGAATGAATGAACAAGCTTGACATAAAGTCTTGAGCACAAATGCTGTAAGCCTATTAAATAGTTGAGTCGATGAATGAATGAACAAGCCTGACACAAAGTCTTGAGCACAAATGCTGTAAGCCTATTAAACAGATGAGTCGATGAATGAATGAACAAGCCTGACACAAAGTCTTGAGCACAAATGCTGTAAGCCTATTAAACAGATGAGTCGATGAATGAATGAACAAACTTGACACAAAGTCTTGAGCACAAATGTTGTAAGCTTATAGAACAGATGAGTCAATGAATGAATGAACAAGCCTGACACAAAGTCTTGAGCACAAATGCTGTAAGCCTATTAAATAGTTGAGTCGATGAATGAATGAACAAGCCTGACACAAAGTCTTGAGCACAAATGCTGTAAGCCTATTAAACAGATGAGTCGATGAATGAATGAACAAGCCTGACACAAAGCAGCACAAATGTGGTAAGCCTATAGAACAGATGAGTTGATGAATGAATGAACAAGCTTGCATAAAGTCTTGAGCACAAATGTGGTAAGCCTATTGAACAGATGAGTCAATGAATGAATGAACAAGCCTGACACAAAGTCTTGAGCACAAATGCTGTAAGCCTATTAAACAGATGAGCTGATGAATGAATTAACAAACTTGACATAAAGTCTTGAGCACAAATGTGGTAAGCCTATAGAACAGATGAGTCAATGAATGAATGAACAAACTTGACATAAAGTCTTGAGCACAAATGTGGTAAGCCTATAGAACAGATGAGTCAATGAATGAATGAACAAACTTGACATAAAGTCTTGAGCACAAATGCTGTAAGCCTATTAAACAGATGAGTCGATGAATGAATGAACAAACTTGACATAAAGTCTTGAGCACAAATGCTGTAAGCCTATTTTACAGATGAGTCGATGAATTAATGAATCAAGAAATGACATTACTGCACTTGGGACATTCCCATACATGATTTGTCAGCTTCTTCTGCAGCCAACAATAGATGAGACTACACAGTGATCAATCAATCAATCAATCAATCAATCAGTCAATCAATCAATCAGCTGTAATATCCACAATGGAGTTTGGCTACGACATGCCCTGCCTCTTGTATTTGTTATACCATCTTCCAGAATGCTATTCATTCATCTTTTGATGTTGTCCTCCCATTGCCTGCAGTTCTGCTCTCTTGCCTTCAACTGTTCCCTCCAGTATGGTTGTTAAAAGAGTAAATCTTTAAATGTAGCCAAAATACTGTCCGTTATGTGTGTGTGTGTGTAAATCTTTAAATGTAGCCAAAATACTGTCCGTTATGTGTGTGTGTGTAAATCTTTAAATGTAGCCAAAATACTGTCCGTTATGTGTGTGTGTGTAAATCTTTAAAGTAACTCTGGTTTTTTTCCCCCATTCTGTTCAGAATATATCATATTTTTCTGATCTTTCCCAATTTTGTTTTTATTTTAAAATTGGTAATCATCTTATAAATGGAATATGATTCAAATACTTATTTCTTAATTCTGGGCTTAAAATAATAATTATTTAAAAGTTAATACTAACGACACCACCTCATGCACTTTTTTAAGATAAAAAAAAAGTTTAAAAGTCAGTTTTCTCAAATCTCTATATTTTAGTTTGCTGTGTGTGTGAAATCCTAAAATCTAAACTAATGTAAGGAGTAGAAACATGAAATTTTGTATGCATACTCCGTAAATGCTATTATAAGGACTGGTCTATCTAAAAGTAGACTTTTAAAAGTTTTTGTTTTTGTTTTTTTAAAATTTGATTATTGTCTTATGATGCTAGATTTTTTGACTTTTTCAATAAACCTAAATTTTAAAATTCTAAGAAAAATATTTAAAAACATGTTTAAAGTAAATAAACTAGACCTGTACCTCTAAATAAGATACATATTGATTAATTTATCATCTATTGTTGAATAACTATGTTTGTTTTTAAAATTTTAGGATTCTAAGTACATATTGTTTTTTTTTACAAGATGGCGGCTATTGCCATGGCAGCTATGATTTTTTTAACACTTAAAGTATACAACTGTAATAACATGTATCCCTACAAATGATCATTATAAAATAACTGCTCTAACTCTGTAAATAAAAAAATAAAAATTTTTGGTGTAGTGACCCCTTAATGACATTAGTGGAAATTGACGATGATGATGAAAGGCAAATGGAAAAGGCTGAAGCTAATAAAGCAAAAGAGGTCCTTTAGACATATGGTGCTAGAACCAATTATTTTTTATTGGTGTTCCATAGGTTATGTGGTTTTCTTCTTAATCTTTTCAGGCATGCTTTGTGCAGAGTGGCCTGCTTCGCTTTGGAGGTTACGGGTGAGGAGCACTGTTTGGATCTTTTCCCTGGGGTATGCTGGTGTGTTGGGAAATGAACATGTGGACAGACTAGCTGGATCTGAACAACTTGATGGAATACTGATGCATGATAAAGCAGACGTGGTCAAGGCCTTATGGAAGCACATGTATAATTTGGAGGAGCACATGGATTAGAAGGGCACGAAGCAGGACCTTATATCTCCTTCGACACCCGAAGCGATAAAAGAGGATGTAAAGAAGAAGAGGAATTGGATCATCACAGCTCCCCGTGTGGGTTCCGGGGCCCCATCGTGGGGAAAACACGAATAGACCCACTGCCTACCCAAAAGCATGTCGTAAGAGTCGACTAATTGGGGAGCTTCCTTTGAAGTCGAAGTGCATCTGCCTGAGAGGCAAGGAACCAACAGTCTGCATTCAAGTGAATCATATCTGTAAAAGTGATGCACACGCAACACTCAGGTTCTGGAGCAGGACTGCAGTTCAGAAGTGGACGAGCAACCAGAACTTTCCACCAGAGTGTACAGCTGGTGAAAGCGAAGAAGAAGAAGAAGGATCATCACAGTCTAGTAAGACTGATACAGCACAGAGTGATGAGAGGATCTGGCCAATACTCGACGCTTAGAGGAAAGGCAAGATGGACGTATAACCAGACTGCTTATGGCACTATTTATATTGGAACTCTGTGCTGGCTGATGTAGATGGAGAGAGAGCACTTCTGAGAATGCCCTGAGTGCTGTTTTGTCAGTTCTTGAATCAACTCTTTTGCTTTTTCTTCTCTTTGTCAATGGTTTTAAGATGAGAAGGCCATGGGCCTCCATGAAGTCTGTAGTGCCACGCATGTCTTCCAATGTTTCTTACAGCTCAGTTTCCATAGGAATTCCAACGCAATCAAACCTGGGATCTCTCTACTGCACTTGGGGCCTGTTTACATGGACATTCTGTGGGGTCTGTCCACATGAACATTCTGTGGGGCCTGTCCACATGGACATTCTGTGGGGCCTGTTTACATGGACATTCTGTGGGGTCTGTTCACATGGACATTCTGGGGGGTCTGTTTACATGGACATTCTGTGGGGTCTGTCCACATAGACATTCTGTGGGGCCTGTCCACATGGACATTCTGTGGGGTCTGTCCACATGAGCATTCTGTGGGGCCTGTCTACATGGGCATTCTCTGGGGCCTGACTACATGAGCATTCTGTGGGGTCTGTCCACATGAGCATTCTGTGGGATCTGTCCACATGAGCATTCTGTGAGCCTGTCTACATGGACATTCTGTGGGGCCTGTCTACATGGACATTCTGTGGGGCCTGTCTACGTGAGCATTCTGTGGGGCCTGTCCACATGAGCATTCTGTGGGACCTGTCAAAATGAACATTCTGTGGGGCCTGTCCACATGAACATTCTGTGGGGCCTGTCTACATGGACATTCTGTGGGGCCTGTCCACATGGATATTCTGTGGGGCCTGTTTACATGGACATTCTGTGGGGTCTGTTCACATGGACATTCTGTGGGGTCTGTTTACATGGACATTCTGTGGGGTCTGTCCACATAGACATTCTGTGGGGCCTGTCCACATGAGCATTCTGTGGGGCCTGTCCACATGGACATTCTGTGGGGTCTGTCTACATGAGCATTCTGTGGGACCTGTCAAAATGAACATTCTGTGGGGCCTGTCCACATGAACATTCTGTGGGGCCTGTCCACATGGACATTCTGTGGGGCTTGTCCACATGAACATTCTGTGGGGCCTGTCCACATGGACATTCTGTGAGGCCTGTTTACATGGACATTCTGTGGGGTCTGTCCACATGGACATTCTGTGGGGTCTGTTTACATGGACATTCTGTGGGGTCTGTCCAAATAGACATTCTGTGGGGCCTGTCCACATGAGCATTCTGTGGGGCCTGTCCACATGGCCATTCTGTGGGGCATGTCTACATGGGCATTCTGTGGAGGTTGTCCACATGGGCATTCTGTGGGGTCTGTCTACATGAGCATTCTGTTGGGCCTGTTTACATGGGCATTCTGTGGGGCCTGTCTACATGAGCATTCTGTGGGGCCTGTCTACATGGGCATTCTGTGGGGCCTGTCTACATGAGCATTCTGTAGGGCCTGTTTACATGAGCATTCTGTGAGGTCTGTCTACATGAGCATTCTGTGGGGCCTGTCTACATGAGCATTCTGTGGGGCCTGTCTACATGAGCATTCTGTGGGGCCTGTTTACATGAGCATTCTGTGGGGTCTGTCTACATGAGCATTCTGTAGGGCCTGTCTACATGAGCATTCTGTGGGATCTGTCCACGTGAGCATTCTGTGGGGCCTGTCTACATGGACATTCCGTGGGGCCTGTCTATATGGGCATTCTGTGGGGCCTGTCTACATGGACATTCTGTGGGGCCTGTCTACGTGAGCATTCTGTGGGGCCTGTCCACATGAGCATTCTGTGGGACCTGTCAAAATGAACATTCTGTGGGGCCTGTCCACATGAACATTCTGTGGGGCCTGTCCACATGGACATTCTGTGGGGCCTGTTTACATGGACATTCTGTGGGGTCTGTTCACATGGACATTCTGGGGGGGGGGGTCTGTTTACATGGACATTCTGTGGGGTCTGTCCACATAGACATTCTGTGGGGCCTGTCCACATGGACATTCTGTGGGGTCTGTCCACATGAGCATTCTGTGGGGCCTGTCTACATGGGCATTCTCTGGGGCCTGACTACATGAGCATTCTGTGGGGTCTGTCCACATGAGCATTCTGTGGGATCTGTCCACATGAGCATTCTGTGGGGCCTGTCTACATGGACATTCTGTGGGGCCTGTCTACATGGACATTCTGTGGGGCCTGTCTACGTGAGCATTCTGTGGGGCCTGTCCACATGAGCATTCTGTGGGACCTGTCAAAATGAACATTCTGTGGGGCCTGTCCACATGAACATTCTGTGGGGCCTGTCTACATGGACATTCTGTGGGGCCTGTCCACATGGATATTCTGTGGGGCCTGTTTACATGGACATTCTGTGGGGTCTGTTCACATGGACATTCTGTGGGGTCTGTTTACATGGACATTCTGTGGGGTCTGTCCACATAGACATTCTGTGGGGCCTGTCCACATGAGCATTCTGTGGGGCCTGTCCACATGGACATTCTGTGGGGTCTGTCTACATGAGCATTCTGTGGGACCTGTCAAAATGAACATTCTGTGGGGCCTGTCCACATGAACATTCTGTGGGGCCTGTCCACATGGACATTCTGTGGGGCCTGTCCACATGAACATTCTGTGGGGCCTGTCCACATGGACATTCTGTGAGGCCTGTTTACATGGACATTCTGTGGGGTCTGTCCACATGGACATTCTGTGGGGTCTGTTTACATGGACATTCTGTGGGGTCTGTCCAAATAGACATTCTGTGGGGCCTGTCCACATGAGCATTCTGTGGGGCCTGTCCACATGGACATTCTGTGGGGCCTGTCCACATGGATATTCTGTGGGGCCTGTCCACATGGACATTATGCGGGGCCTGTCCACATGGGCATTCTGTGGGGTCTGTCCACATGGACATTCTGTGGGGTCTGTCCACATGGACATTCTGTGGGGTCTGTCCACATGGACATTCTGTGGGGTCTATCCACATGAGCATTCTGTGGGGTCTGTCCACATGGGCAAAGTTCTGAATCCCCAGTCTTGAATTTCTTGTACATATGTTTAAAGAGTCTGTTATGTCCATGACACATTCTAAATATAATGGTCTGTTTCTTTCGTGTAAGAAAGTTGTCTAGTTGTGATGTGGTCAACATGATGCTGTCTACCTTTGCTTTCCAGGATATTTCCTGATACTGTTATTAGAAACATATGTTAACTTTTTTATAAATCTTCCTCATGAACATTGACAAAGCAGCCAAGCATACTAGCCAGTCCACCATTTTGGCACTCTCCAGGTTAGAAAACTTCTTTTTCTATCCTTTATTCCCCCAACTGAGCCCATGCCAACTCATACCTTCCTTTGCTATTGCAAGCAGTTCATCTCATGTTTCCCCCTATCATTTTTTAATTAAAACTACACTCTGTAGTTTCCTTCTCCATGTGCATTTTGGTCTACCCTTATTGCTTTGATCTTGTGGATTGGTACAAAGACATTCTATATTGGCTAAAAACTTCTTACAATGGAAACATATTTTATTCTTAGACTGATGTATTCACAATTTCTCAATTAGCATAAATAAAATGTATCAGACTTACCATGTGGCAGGTTTGGAATCAGCAGTCAATGCAAAACTGTTGTCTGCCAGTTGGTATTTCAGAAGTCTAACAACCCCTGAAAAAAATAAGGCCAGGAAAATATTAGCCATCATGCTCACCCAGAAAATATTTTTGCTACCTGGCAAAAAGAAAATGTGTGACCTACCTCTTTATATAGCATACATTAAATGCTTGGTGTTTATGATGTCAACTTTTCATTTATTTCCAGGTCTTTCAGCCATTGTTTCCATTGTAGCTATACAGTATTAGCCTAATAGGTTCTCTCCTTTAAAAATGAATGCTTTATTTGTGACACCTTAACTCTTTGAGTCCCAAGGAACGCATCATACGTTCATAGGTTCCTACCTTGAAGAGCAGTAAACACAAGATGCGCCGATTTTACGTCTCTCTTGACTACCCCTTGGGCCTGTGATGCTAAACCCCCTGGGACTCAAAGACTTAAAAAGGATTGCTTTTTTTGTGTGTAAAGTCCCTAAGGACATCCTCTTTGATAAATCAAAGATAAGGAGAGGATGGCAAGGTCAGCTTCTACTATGATATGGAGATGTGTGCGGGAGGGTATAAATGATAAAGGTGTTGGGGTAGACTTGCAGGATGATATAGATGTTTGGAAACATTATGTTCTAGATGTTTTGACACATTTATTTGAGTTGTTTGGACACATTATGTTTAGATTTTTGGACACATTATGTTCTAGATGTTTAAACACATTATGAAGATAGACAAACTTGAAAATTCAATAACAACTTTATGGAAATAGAGGAAGGAGAACACAAAGAAATTAACACCTGACCGCTTGACCACATGACGTAGGCGAGACAAGAATCTGTGACATGGTGTACCATGACCCCTAAGTTCATCAGAAAAGCTTATAATGATAATGATGAAATTCATGTGACGTGCAGAAGCATGATCACATATGCCAGTAAGGCTTAAGATGATGATGATAAATTTACTGACCCCCTCACCTGAAGATAATAGGAAAACTGGGATCTGGACGTTATAATAGTCGAGCCATTTGCCTCAAGCTCTGAAGGTCACGGCTTCATTTTATGGACTGTCATTCAGTTCACGAGAGCAATTTCTACATAGATCACCAATGACTGTTGCTGAAGTTATGGAGATTGTGCTTTGTGTGATACTCTCAGCACATAATTATCTGTTCTATGAAGAGAGATCATATCACATGCGATAAAACCGTTGAAAAAGAAGCTCCTGTAGAATTCAATATGAAAACTCAAAGAAGTTATTTATTCAACAGACATACAGGAAGATAAACATTTCTTCATTAAAAAAAAAAAAAAAGCAAAAAGACACCACTAAAGATAAGAATTATCTACCAGTTTTGACAAATCTCTTTGATTTCTCTCTGAGTTTTTCATCCATCAGCCCAGACGATTTTGCATAAATGAGGGCATAAACAGTTAGGGGCAAGGTCACCAAGGACTTCTTCGGCATCCATGATGGTGTCATCTGTCAGGCTCTTTGACTCCAGAACAGAATGGCTGAGTATGTCTCCCATGAGATCTCCTGAAATTGGAAAACAGAATAATTGAACAACAATTATATCTAATGGTGTCTTTTTTTCTATTATTTTCATGATTAGTTAGTTAGTTAGTTAGTTAGTTTGTTAGTTAGTTAGTTGGGTTATCCTCATTGCACTCCGGACATGTCCATAGGTGCTCAGATTCTCCCCTCAGTATGAACCCCAACGTCCGATGGCTAATAGTACCAGTTCTATGTTGATTAACAAGTCTTCTGGCGTGAATTGGTAAATAGTCGCCATCGGACGTCGAATACACCCTGAGGGAAGTCTAAACTCACGTGCATGTACTCCATTGCACTGTTCAGACCCCATTCCGATGAAACTTTCACATTATACGTGAGCGAAAATAGCTAATTTGCGCCATTCGCCTCAATGGACGAAAAAGCGTACCGCCATTTTCATGATTAAGAAACAACAGTAGTATATCGATTAGTGAGCCAAACTACCAACTCAGTGGTTAGGGTTCAGTCACAGGCATAAAGTTAATAAAGTAAGGATCCCTTTTCATGCCTTTAGGCTGCATCGGGCACATGGGGAGAGCATCCATATTTTTTTCGGCACTAGGTGGGTAATGTGGTCAGCATTACACTGGCCGTCTTTACTTCCCTAGGACATGCATCCTGGTACCCAATTTAGGCTGGGTCGACCTGCGACGCCCCATACCACGGGAAAAGTCTACACAGCCAGCAAGGGGTTTTGATAGCGGTACACTGAAATTACGATTCACACTCGCAAAGCCTAAGCCACAGGTCATAGGCATAGGCAGGATTAGTCTTTATGACTAGAAAAAAAGAAAATACAGAAGAGACAGAGAGCCAAAGACGGAGAATTGAAGAAGTTAGCAAGAGAAAAAGATGGAATGGGGGAGAGAAGAGAGAGAGAGGAGTGTTAAGAAGAAACAGCAGACAGACAGTAGGAGGACTGAGGGAAAGATGCAGAAGGAGGAGATAGAGGACTGAGGGAGGGCAATGGAGAAAGAGAGAGAGTGACAGAGCTTGAAAGAGAAAAGAAGAAAGGGAAGATGGGAGGAATGTCTTTTTCTTCTTTGTTTTTAGTTCTTCCTCTAACTAGTTTTCAGATGAGATGGCCACAGTACTCCCGAAGAGGAATGGGAAAGAAAAATTGGGTGGGGGAGGGGGAGAGAATAAATATGCAAGTACATACAGATAAATGCAACTTAGAGGGGTAAAAAAAAATGTGCCCAGAAGGATGAGGAGAAGGAGAAAAGGGGAAACAATTATTTTTAGACGTTAGCATACAGAATTCAATTAAATCACCAAGGAATTCTTACCAAAGGCAGATATTTGGCAGACTTCAGTTCCTTTGATTGCTTCCACTGGCAGCGACAAGTTAATGGTTGTGTTTTGTTGCTTATTCTCTGAGTCATACACATCTTTAAACAAAAGCAGACATTTAAGTTTTGTGTGTGTGTTAAAAATAGTTAAATAAAATAAAGTTTTAAAAAAAAAGTAGAAGACAGAAAGTAAAGACTTAAAGAGTGATGGCTTTCACTCAGGTTCTAAGTTTGAAGACTGAAGACTGAAGAATGAAGGTTCTCATCTTTGAGAGTCCATATTACTAGTCCCTCATATTCCAAGTCTTGATGACTAAAGGTTGAAGATTCTTCATAACATTTCAAGCCAGATCTCTTGTATAAAATAGACACTGCATGTTAACATTTCAAGCTAGATTTTTTGTATAAAATAGAAACTGCATGTTAACATTTCATGCCAGATATCTTGTATAAAATAGATCTGCATGTTAACATTTCAAGCCAGATATCTTGTATAAAATAGACACTGCATGTTAACATTTCAAGCCAGATGTCTTGTATAAAATAGACACTGCATGTTAAAATTTCAAGCTAGATGTTTTGTATAAAATAGACACTGCATGTTAACATTTCAAGCCAGATGTCTTGTATAAAATAGACACTGCATGTTAACATTTCAAGCCAGAGGTCTTGTATAAAACAGACACTGAATGTTAACATTTCAAGCCAGATGTCTTGTATAAAATAGACACAGCATGTTAACATTTCAAGCCAGATGTCTTGTATAAAATAGACACAGCATGTTAACATTTCAAGCCAGATGTCTTGTATAAAACACATACTGCATGTTAACATTTCAAGCCAGATGTCTTGTATAAAACAGACACTATCTTAACATTTCAAGCCAAATATATTTTGTAGGCTAAGATTATATAATAAAAATAATTAAAAAAAGGTATATATTAGCTTATACAGTGGGACATTTTATAATAACTAGCAAAATTTCTTTAAAATATTTGTTTCACATAATTTTCAATTCCTACATATCATATTCCATTATAGTTATTCAGCAGCCTTTCGCTTTGGGGGCTGTTGAGTAGGATTTTTCTTCTTTGTGCGGTGTATGTTTAAAAACATCAGTCAAAGAGTTCATTTGTTTCTGTGCATGTTTTTCTATCCTAGTTACAACTTGAGCGTAATGAATATACTCTTAATACCAAATATTCAAGCTATTCTAAAAGATTCTGAGTTGCAAGTTAGGATAAGTGGTAACTTTTCTTTAGTAAGCTAAAACCAAAAGTACAAGATATATTAACACATTATTTGCTGTTTGGCATTGAAAAAAAAAAATACCTGATCACAATAGTGCACTGCTGAGGTAAGAAAGAATTTATTCTGCTTTAAAATAAATTTGCACAGAACCCACTTTCTAAACTAAACACAAAAGCAAGTTTAAAAAATTACTGATCTTACTTTTTACTGTTGTTGAATTTCTGTTCCCTCTGGATTTAACTGCTGCATGTTTTGCATCTGGATCCAACACAAAAGTGATGGATTTTTTCACCTTCTGTCCTTCAGCCTGCATGTGTTTGTTTTTAAGAAACAAGAGGAAAATAGGTTAAAGGTAGGGGAAAAAAAATAATTACACAGTATTTTAAAACCAGCTCATTGCACAGCTACTGAACTGAGTGCATGGTGTGACACTGTGAACTGTTGGTTTCATTTTGAATGTTTTTTACCTGTCACCAGCATGATTTGTGTTGTGAATTGTAGATTCAGAAAATGTTGAATGGCCTTTTGCCATAGAACTGGTGGTGCCTTATGTGATTAATTGCATGTGCAGCTACTGATCTGTTGTAACTGCTGCTTCTATTTCTAGTGTCAGCGACAGTCATGGACATTCTGTGTGGTTTTCATTGGCACATGACTGGAGAAATCATGGGGTGACCTGTTTGCTATGAAGCTGAAACTGTGATTAACTGATTACCTGTTTTTAACCTGATTACCTTTTTACCTGATTACCTTTTTACCTTATTACCTTTTTACCTGATTACCTGTTTACCTGATTATTTGCTTATGCCATCTGGCAAGACATATGACGATACCGAAGGGTACTCACAACAACATGCAGTGACTTTTCAACAGCGTCCCAGTCATGTTTATGTTCTGGTTGCACATCTACAAGCACTTTGAGGTCTCCAATACGCACAGGAATAAACTGTTTCATAGAAAATATAAAGGAAATCAGATGTAAATACCTTGTATATATATATATATGTTTTGAACAAAGTGTGAAAACACACTAAATTTTAGCAGTGTAAAAGCAGCCTTAAGATTAAACAGCATTAAAAATCCATTGTTAAGCACCAGCTTGAAAAAAAGTAAACATTTTGAGAGCATGCATCTTCCCTCTAGCAGTTAACAGATATGAGTCGTGGACTATCTCAGAGTCATTAAGGAAGAAAATAGGGGTTATTGAGCTGAAATGCTACAGAAAGAGTCTCAGAATACCACGGACCAAGAATAAAATAAATATTGACATCTTGAAAAAAATCCAAACATCAAGGAAGATTGTTAGTAAACAACATCTTGTCTCGGAAACTGAAATATTGTGGCCACATCAAGTGCCATGGCAGATTGGAAAAAATAACAGAAAGCATAGTACCATGAAAGACGGGCAGTAACAAAGATGGGCACAGGCTATAAGTGTAACAAAGTCAGTACCCCTACCCCCTTTTTAGTGTTGTGCTGTTTGCACGACAAGACCCCTTGTGGCCTTCACCCTTATTGTTAGAACTTGTGCTTAACAAGCACTTATATCCCCCCTAGGTCCCCACTCTTGTTTCCCACGTACTTCCAGTCGTCTGACTAGACATCATGTGACTCTCCACGTCCTGCACAAAACAATTAGTTTACATAGTTAAAATTTTTCCACTGACCCGGCCAGCTAAGGTCGCTTCAGAATCTGCAAAACAACAAGGGATAGGAGCCCCCTGGGAGCAGGCTAGTAACCCCTTTATAAACGATTGCCCGGAACCCAAGGGCTAGACAGAGGATAGGAGAGACAAGGGACGAGACACAGATGGAGACAGTCCAGAGGATAGACAGAGACAGGCCAGAGGAGAAGACGGAGATAGACAGAGGCAGAAGAAAGAGATAGGGACCGAGATAGATAGTAGAGAGAAGTAACGGTCAGTTAAACAGGGAAAGAAGGTTGATTTAGAAAGTGTAGATAAATAGATAGTTAAAGATATACATGTATTCAATTAGAGTCAGGAACAGTGGCCCATTCCGAATGGTCACAATTGTTTTTACACACGACGACGGATCAACTCTCGTATACCGTTTTGTAGTAAGAGAGTTTGACATTTTTAACCACCCTAACCACCCATGGGTCCAGCCGGATTCAGGCCTAGACACTGATTCAGGGTCTGGTATGGATTCGGAGCAAGAAGAAGAGGCCGGAGCACAGTAGACTAGAAGAACTACATGTAGGCCGGACTTCCTGAAAATCTCCAAATGAATTTTATAAGTAGAAGATAAAACCTGTTGAGCCAACCTACACTAGGAGCCAGTGGCAGTTAGAGACTATAGAACCAGTTAACAAAGTAACTATAAAACAAGAACACGACGCGATTCTACGAGTACTTAGCCACAAAGATAATTCAGTGTTATTCAGATAATCATTTTTAGTTTTGTGACATTGTTGGAGTGTCATAATAAAGAAAGTATAGACAAGAATAGTTGTTTCCAGACACTTTATTATACAAGTAGGGTCACGTGAGAAGCATGCAGCGAGCAAGACATCATCATCATCACCACTAATGACACGACCATCTTTCTCCTCGTCTATAAACATCACCAGCCACCCTTGTGACAAATATAAACGAACCTGGTACATTAAAAGAGACGACTGTGTCACATAAGTGGCACTTTGGCTAGGAAAGTACACGAGGAGGGAGAGCTGGCGAGAGACCAAGTTTTTTTTCAGGCAGACCACGATGAAAGTCATGTAAGGGACCTGTTACATGATGATGAGCAGCTATCTTTGAGTCTATTTTGCTTCCTATCTCACAGCAGAGCATAATCCATCAACCATCTGAACCAAGTGATCACAAACATTTGATGGAAGTTGAAGATTTCTATGGGAGAAGGTAGCCAGTCCCATATCAACCCTCCTTGGTCTTTTCTTATATCTCACCTAATCTCTCAATGTTGGTCATCTTCTTGCTAGCACTGATCAACATTCAACAAACGAATAAGTTGCTCAAGAATTTGTTTCAACTGTTCTAATGTAGCAACATCTGCTTTCCTCTCCAAAATAATACTACAGTGCTCTGTAGATGGAAAGAAGAGAAGAGGCAGACCAAGAAAGAACTGGATACACAATTTGGGTAAATAAACATGCATCAGTCAACAGCACTGGGCATTCCTATGACTATGATGATGGTGATTTTCATGTAAGTTGAGTCAAGAATTGACACCACAGCACTCGGGGCATTCCCAGGCATCCTCTGTCCTCATCTTCAGCAGCCAGCGTAGAGTTCCAATACTGATGGTACCAGTAACAATCTGATTAAATGTCCGTCTTGCCTTTCCTCTGAGTGTAGTGAGCCAGCCAGACCGCCTGGTTACACCCAGGTGCCTTATTCTCTCCAGGCCATAATAATCTTTCTTTCTATTGATTCTCATGTAACAGACAATGATATTTCTGAATGCATATGTGTATGAAAAACTTTACCTGTAATGTCTTTCTGTGAAAATCATAAGGTTTTAAGTTGATTGTCTCATTGATACCAGCACCTGAGTTGTCCATGAAACACAATCCTTCTGAGCCACTCACTGACACAGAGACCTAGCAGATGAATGGCACAGTTATTTGTCTACCTAAAATTGCTTAGATACCATAATTTTCCATATATATGACACCCCCATTGGGAAAACATACACAAGAAAAAATATGGTAATTACTCAACATAAAGATGTGTGAATAAGTAAGTGTCTTATATAATGATGTAAAGATAATTTGCTACATGATAGTTGCCGATACGTTTCTGACCTAAAGCTGCACAGATAAGTCAACACTGATTTGTAATTATTTGTTCTGCCTAAAGTTCCAAAGACAGTTTTTATATTTTTTTTTTTTAAAAACAAGAAGACACAAAGAATTTTCTAGCACAACACTATACATTCAGTATACTTACGTAAAGTTTAAAAAATAAAACAATTAAAAGAACCTTTTTTTTTCCTGCTTTCATGCAAACTGAGCTTATAGGGTCAGACCTATATTTTATAGACCAATTGGCAATTAATAAATGATGAGATCACCATTACACTGACCACCTTTACCTCCCAGGTCTTTTCCTGTTACCTCTTTGAGGCTGAGTAGACTCGGCAACCAAGGACATTTAAAAAAAAATTCCAGTGCCGTCTGGTTCTGAACCCATAAGCGTCTAGCCACTAAACAGCAGCAGCCCCGTTCTTACATAATTCTGCATGGACTGTTATCTTATATAATAAAAATGTACAACTAATTCTCTCTTTTAATGCTGCTTAGATAATTTTCTTTCACAAAGCTCCACTTATGATTTTTAATTTTTTTTTAACAAAGTTCCACAGATGCATTGATTACACAAAGTTCCACAGATCCCCAATTACACAATGGACATTTTTGACAGAAAGCTGGAGGGGTAAACATACAGATCAACTGAAAGATAGACAGCCCAAAAGATACACACACAATAACAGACAGACAGCTCAATAGATATACATACACAATGTCATCAGTTTTAAAAGTGTTTAAAAAACATTTCAGGGAAGATATTTTATTCTTCAACTAGAAAGCAACTCACCATGAGTTTACTGGTTACTCTTTATATGATGTGCTTTACTTAATTCTTTTTTTCACTAATTACTTTATTCCTTCTTTTTAATTAATTTACTTTATTTATTTTATTCCTTTATTCTTACTTTATTCCTCGTGTAGCTGGTACAATAGCTCACCCCATCTCACCTTTCACTGTAACTCACTTTGTCCCAGAGTGTTGTAATTTAAACCCATTCAGGCACAGATATGTCTTACTTTAACTTTTTCAGCTCCCCATGTTCGTTCTGTGGCCCTAATTTTTAAGAAGAATAAAAGACTCACTGTCTCCTAAAACACACAAAAAAAGATAGTTAGGTGTCCTTTACAGAACTTTGCAAAACCACCAAGCATTATTTTAGCTACTTGTGATTTTTACTAGACAATTTTACATTCAGTCGGATGCCATTTCTTCCCTCAATGGTAGACTCTCAATGCCAGTGTCAAAAACAAAGCTGGGTGGCTTGCTGCCAGAACATCTAAAGGTGGAATTGAACCTGGTACCTGGGAATTACAAATCATTTCTGCAACACCTACGCCACAGATGTCGACTAACAAGTTATTTTTTATCCTTTACAGGACTATGCAGAACCTTTGACTGCATTGTTAAGTAATGAGGACTATGTTTATGGAGATTCCTGAGGATAGTTGCTAGAGCTACAGAGTTTGTGCTTTGTGTGATGCTCTTGGATAGATTTTCTATGGAGAGAAACTAAGCTATAGGGATAAAACACCATGTAATGAAGTTGTGGAAAATTGTGGGAACGACACCTTGTACTAGATTCGTCGAGAAACAGCAGATCAAGTGGTTTGGCCATCTCCTTAGAATGCAGCAAGATTAAATATCATCACAAAGCACTACATCTCAAAAGATCAGATACAATAGCAAGAGGACGGCCGCGGAAAACACGGATCAACAACATTAAAGACACTGTACGCCTTCATGGCATGACAATAGCCAGTGGCAGCCAACGTGCATTGTATCGCAAATTATTCCTCCCCACGACGCTTAACGGCAGAAGTGGTTTATGATGATGATGATGATGAATGAAGTTGATTCTTTCACATTTAACCTTTATCAGAACCAGCTTCAGCATTTTCTGGCTGCTGTTTGTGATTTAACAAGCATGTAATAAAAGCTGACTAATTATGTTCTGCCCAGATCAGATGTGTTGGGTTTTAAGATGCAGATATCACAGATGTAAACCACATCACTGTTATATGAACACCCTTTTGAGGCTGAACATAAAAATGAAGAAGCCTTTCAGTACCAAACATTCCACAATATGTATATAGACTCCCCATATGGGTTCCAGGGCGCCATTGTGGGGAAAACAAGAAAAGATCCACTGCCTCACCAAAATGCATGTCGTAAGAGTCGACTTATTGTGGGCGTCATTCAAAGTCAGAGTACATCTGCCTGAGAGACAAGAAACCAAGAGTCTGTATACAGATAAGCCAGATCTGTGAAATACATGTGCATACAACATTCAAGTTCTGGAACAAGACAAGATGGATGAAACCGAGAACTTTCTGCTGGAATTTAAAGTTGAAGAAGAGGAGGAAGTAAACAGACATTATCCATGTGTACAAGAACACAGGTTATGAATGTGTGTACATTTGATGTTCAGTCAGGAAATATTGAAGCACACCAACATGTGTTTTCTACAACGGTTGTGTATTTCCGCCATGAGGATGTAGTAAGCCAAGAAATTTATTGTTATAATTGCCTCTCTTTGGCATTAGCTATGAGTTTTTTTAACTGAAATAATTAAGAAACCAAAATTCAGCAGACAATAAGTTAAATCAAAGAATGACATTTTTCAGCTATCTAGTGAGAATGCAGCCATACCAAACTGCATATGAGACTTTCTTTTTTTACAGCTGAACATCTGGAAGGAAGGTGAGGAAAAGATCAATAAACCATGTAGCTGAAACCTGCAAACATATTAACAAATCCATCACCAAGCCACCAAAGAAGCTCAAGACAGAAAACCATGACCCTGGGCTCCAACCTGGTATTAGTATGACGATAACAGAAAAAAAAATTAGTTGAATTATTTCCTGGTTTAAATGTGGTTAATTATGTAAAACTCACCTCAAGATGATAGTGATTGTAGTTATAAAGAACTATGTTCATGGTGACTTTCTCCAGCCTCTTTACTTTGCTTGGAAACTTCACATCAGCAAAGAAGAGCTTGGTGACGTTCAACTCAAATGGGTCGGACACACAAACTCCATGAGCTGAGGAAACTCCAACCGCCAAGAATGACCAGGTTGTGATTGAACTAGGCAGGGTCAGTTGCAGGGTTTTAAATCCATCGCTACAGCAAAGTAATTAAAAACCTAGGTAAATTTTAGCATCAAAATGGCTGATAAATTAAACTCTCCATATAACCAATATTAAACAGAAGCATATCTCGAAGGCAGTGCTAAGGATGAAGTCTCTGTCCAGATTGTCGAATTTGAGAGTGCAACCTGGAGCTGCCAAGTATAAGTTATGAATTAAGAAGTGCCAGCATAGCACTTGGAACATTTCCGTAACTGCTTCATCCCCATCTTCAGCAGTAAGCACAGAGTTCCAGTTTCGATGGTGCCAGTAACAACCTGACTGTATGTTCATCTCGCCCCTCCCCTGTGTGTTGTCTTGGTCAGATTCCCTGGTGACTCCTGACGGCACCATTCTCTTCAGACCGTGGTGTTCCTTCGCACTGGTTACTCACTCCCAAAGAGCCCTTATAACATCTAGCTTTTCATGCAGCAATTTACACCAAGTGATGGTGAACCAGCTAATCTATCTACCCTTTCATTTCTAACACACTGGCATGCCCTGGAGAAAATATCTAGAAGGTGTTAACTACCTGAGATATCCGAAGCGATGTTTACTTGGAGCTGCAAAACACTAAATATTTCATTAAGAGCACAGAATATTTGATTGATCAACTTAAAATTGGTGTGGTTGGTTGTTTTACACATGTGGATTCCTATGGATGTGTCTGGAGTGCTGTGAAGATAATCCAACTCATAACTCACACATGTGGATTCCTATGGATGTGTCTGGATAGCTGTGAAGATAATCCAACTCATAACTCACACATGTGGAGCTACCAAGGAGAAGATCAGATCATCCGTGGATCTCTCCAAAATGATGGGATGATAGTACTCACTAATTGCTTTAAAGGTGAGTTTGAAGGAAGTCCTTTCCTTCTGATCCATTACCAAAGTCTTACCTACATGATAACTGTGTAGCTAAGCTCTTCTTCCCATCTCCAAACAGAAACAAAAAACAAAAACCCACAACCTATAAAATAAAACAAAATTACTGCTAGAACTGTTACACACAGCTTACTCGTCCAACTGGATATCTTCAAACAGCCAGGACTCAGGAAAGTAACTTCTCACTGTCTGTGGAGGATCTTTTGGCTTCTCCACAAAGTCCATTAAGACGTCAGCTACACACAAAAAATTTAAAAAGTAGCAGTAATTTTGATATAAATAAATCCTGTTCAACTTTCAGGGTTTTAATGTTCACTGTAGTTTTAGTGAATACTTTTGCTGTTTTAAATATTGTGCAATCATTTCATTCAGTCATATATGTAATAAGTTTAATTATTATTTGAAATATGAATAATACAAAAGCAACAAAGAAAGTGAATAACAAGTCTTCATAAATAAAATATTCAGAAATAAGAATTATTAACAAAATATCATCATCACCACCATCAGACTGTTATACCATGTTTATACTGTTTTACCATCCTACACAATCACAGAAACCTGGATCAGGTCAATGCTCTTGTCTCACTCAGATCCATATGTCAAGCCATGCAAGCATTTATTGCTTTTCTTGTCCCTTTCTCTCTTTCCATTAAGTTTGCCAGTTGTTACATATCGCTGATAATTTGGCATCAGTATCCACCATTTAATTCTTTGATATTCTATGAAAACATTACTGTTACTGTGCCACCATATGATTCTTTGATATTCTATGAAAACATTACTGTTACTGTGCCACCATTTAATTCTTTGATATTCTATGAAAACATTACTGTTACTGTACCACCATTTAATTCTTTGATATTCTATGAAAACATTACTGTTACTGTGCCACCATTTAATTCTTTGATATTCTATGAAAACATTACTGTTACTGTGCTTATCATTATTCTCAGTTCTTCACTGGTGACTCTTCTTATTCTTTTAAGCCACATTTCATCTTGTCTCATATTTTGTAATTTTGTATTTATTTTTTCTGTCCATGTCGGATACTGATAGCACAAAGTTGTTACAAACAGCAAATTTATCAGCCATTTTTTGTGAACATGCCAGAATGTCTGACCGGAGCAAAAAAGACATGGTTTCAGATCTGCTACAGCCAATCTTTACTGTGGTGATCTATCTAAATCCTCTTTATGTTTTTGTTGATACATGAGGTATTCACTTATAGTAGTAGTGATTTAAACAACGATTTCATGATAAACCCATCCGGGTTATAATTGTGATATACAGAGTATTGTTTTTCTATGTCAATAATGTACATTTATGTTTACCAATTGATGAGTATGCTCAGGAACAGGAAGATAGCGAAGGGCTAGGTCCGAAGGCAGTGGTTTGTGGCTCTGCAGAATTCACGCCCGACAAGGATTAGTTTAATTTTCGTGCCAGGATATGTGGGGGTACAAGGAAATGAATGAGCTGATAAGCTTGCAGGTGAGGTTACTGTGAAAGCCGGACAAGCCATGGACCAGGTTGATTTACTGAATGCTCTAAGAGAGTTAAGACGTTTGTGTGAACCAAGTGAGAACTGTGAATCTGCAGTCATGGTCAGGCTGCAAGAACAGCATGTTAAAACGGGGTGTCGCCAAACAAGAACACTACTCGGGTAGCCAAAGAAGAATAACAAACCAACACAGAACTGGTGTCGTTAGCCACTACACGCTGCGGGATTTACTGAGGAGGGGATCTGAGCACTTACGAACTGAGTGGTTCGATCTGCAGTAAGGATAATCTGTCAACTTACTAACTAGTCTACCAATTATGTTGACTGTTGAATTAGGAATCAATATCGTAGCACTTGGAACCCTCCCATAAGCTCTCCCTCCTTATCTTCAGCAGCATGTAAAGAGTTCCAATTCCAATGGTACCAGTAACTATCTGATTGTATATCCATCTCACCTTTCCCTTGAGTGTTGAGCATTGGCCAGATCCCCTGGTAACTCCCGCAGTACCATTATTCTCAGACCGTAATGAATCTATTTGTGCCTTCGCACTGTTCACATGTACCCAAAGGGCCTTCTCAACATCTAACTTGCCATACATCAATTCACCACCAAGTGGTGCAAACGCAGTATTCTATCTGCCTACTCATTTCCCAACACACCAGCATGACTTGAAGAAAATATCCAATATGTGCAGAGTGGCAAGCATAGATTCAGAGGTCCAGGATAGTTAGAATCCTTTGAATATTTACCAAGTTATGTTTGATTATGCAATATTACATCGCTCATGTATGAATTTTAAAAGATTGTAGAATTACAGATTGCCACATTCAAATAATTGTTAATGTATTTTCAAACAATTATAGTATTTATACTGTGTAGTCTACCTCTGCAGATATTTAAAGTGATTTGGGATACGATTGTTCTGTATTACTCTCTCATATGGGAATCCCTGGTCTTGTTGTTATCTCCACTACACCCAATCTGTTGCTTTTCTGCCTTTGCGATCCCCTGTTAGTTTGTACTCTATTTTTCTTTATGTTGTCCTTCTCCAGGTTTGCTTAGGTTGTCTACATCTCCATTTACCATCTGCCATCCACAAGAGAGCTGTCTTTACCAAAGGCCTTTTGCCAACATGTTGAAAGTCATTTATATCCTCCTCCTTTAAGAACATTTGCAGTGAGGAACATGTTGTTATCGTCCGCAGTTCTTCATTTGTGATCTTGTTTGGTTAAAATACCAGCAGGACATTTACAGTTCTGTGAAGATGGCACATGAGTAAATGGATTTTTTCCAAGACATTCCAATCCTATTACTGCAGTTTCCCCCCCTTGGACCATTCTTATAGTAAAAATTTTTAATATACTGTTTGTACCCATGCATAACAGAGAACCACCCCTCCCCAACCCACACGCACGCGAGTGCGCACACACACACACACAAACACACACAGGGGCGCACGCACACTGTCAGGGTTCGCCCTGCTATGGGACAGTTCAGGATGATGATGATGAATCTTGTCATCGTACCCTGCGACCCTTAGTGACACTCAATACGTGCATACACACGTAGAAACGAGCATGAGCGGACTTCGCACGGGTGTGCACATTTTGGACCGGACGCTGAACGCGGGCTTGCTAGGGGGACTGCTAGGAAACTGGACGTGGGACGAGAGTGGATTTTTGACTGACCGTTTGTTTTTGACATGAAGATAGGTACCAGCGTAGTGATTAGATGTAACGTGTTCTGTTCATAGTTTCATGTAAAGTAATAGTTGTAACTAGAAGCCAGACCATGCTTTGCTGGTGGCGTTAACACTGTCGACGCACTTAGGCCTACACATTGGCGCATGCCATAACGTCTTTGGCATCGAGATATAGCGGGTTGAGCTGGCACTGTACGGGAGAGTGGTAGCGGCTCAGAGCTTAGTTCATAAACGTGTAAAGGCGCCTCTAAGCGATTTTAAAGTTAGACGCGGCCTGGGTTTTGAATAAGGAGCGCTACTCCTCCTGGGGTGTACCACCACTTCGTTTGCATCTTTGGTAATAAAGATTGTGTGTGTGTTGCAACAAGTGTTTGGCTTGAGTGTGTTTGTACGGTGTTTTCCTGTCATTGGCCTATAGCAGAGCCAATGGAATCGAGCCCTAGACAGTTAGGTTTCTGACACACACACACACAAATTTAATTGCATCGGGTGTGGTCCCACACAGCTCGGTCTCTCTCCGAAGAACAGCAAGCCATCTGCCGAGAGCATCACACAAGGCATCAATTCCATAGCTGCAGTGATAATCCCCAGAAGTCTCCATAAAAGTTGCCCCCGTGAACCAAACATTGCAACCGTGAAACGAACCCACAATCTTCAGAGCACAAAGGAAATGGCTTGACAACTTCACCATGGAGACCTCCTAACAGAGAATATACTGTTTATACTTATGTATGTTTCTCAGTGACTATACCGCTTATACCCATGCCAACACTTGTGGTAGAGTGTTGAGTGTTGTCCTGCTTGAGTACACGAAGTCGCCCCATTGAAGGTCTTTGTGGAATCAAAAAATCATAATCTCCATAGTCTGAGGCGGCTGTACGTGCTATTCTTAGAGATAAGTGCAGAAGTCCAGAATTCTAGATGCATAAAGGGTAAAAAGGGAGAGGGGGGGGAGGGTGGGGGGGGGGGGGGAAGAAAGAAAACATTTAATTTATCATTAATCGATATATAGAGAAAAAAAAGCACACTACATTTTTTATTATCAGACTTATACTTTAGGCGCATACAGAAAAAACAACACATAAAATATTTCGGCTATCTTCCGAATAACGGTCCCAAATTATCAAGGCGGAAAATATACCCTAACAGAGCCTCAGTCACGTGTCAGTAACGCACTTCCGGGGACTATACCACCATCCCCAAATTGCGATCTTCAGGGGACTATACCGCCACCACCAAGAGTATCCAGCAAGCCGCTCACGCAGCATTGATTGGGACTGAACTAGATGGCTGGGACTCACGAGCAAATAAAATGAAGGAAGCTGCAGGAGATGCGGTATCTGCTGCTCGTGAGTCCCAGCCATCTAGTTTAGCCCCAATCAATGCCGCATGAGCGGTATGCGAGATACTCTCGGCGGTGGCGGAAGTCGCCGGTAGTGCGCAATTTAAGTCGCCGGAAGTTCGCAATTGACACGTGACTGAGGCTCTGTTAGGGTATTTTTTCTGCATCCATAATTTGGGACCATTATTCAGAAGACAGCCAATTTTTCATTAACAGTTTTAGACAAAAAGGATACAAAGAGAAAAAAACCCATTAAATTTTTAATTAAAAGTTTAGACTTAAGATACATTGAGGAAAAAGTACATTAGATATTTCAATAATAATTTGAGACTAGATACATGGAGAATAAAGCTAACTACATTTTTCACTAACAGTTTTAGACTCCAGATCCATCGAAAAAAAGCACATTAAATTTTTCATTAACAATTTCAGACTTTACATACTTAGAGGAAAAATAACATAAAGTTTTTCATTAACAATTTCAGACTTTAGATACTTAAAGAAAAAAGATCATTCAATTTTTCATTAATAATTTTTGACTTTAGATACAAAGAGAAAAAAGCAGGTTCAATTTTTCATTATTAATTTTAGGCTTTAGATACGCAGAGACAAAAGAACTTTTATTTTTTCAGTAATAATTTTAGACTTCTGCTACAATGAAAAAGAAGCATGTTAAATTTTTCAAAAACAATTTTAGACTTTAGACACATAGAGGAAAAAAAACACACATTCAGTTTGTCATTAATAATTTTAGACTTCAGACACATATGGACAAATACAATGTAAAAAAAAAATTAGACATGAAATAGGCCTGGGTTGCAACCTCATATGTATGTGATCAGTAGACTGAACATCATCATCATCACCCCTCAGCAGGTGTTTTACAGAATAACACTCTTGTCATGGCACAACTGAAAGTCTCTGTTCTCTAGCCAGTTCTTCAGCCTTGTGTGCTTTCATAGCTAAAAGTCTGTGTTCTCTGGCCAGTTCTTCAGCCTTGTGTGCTTTCATAGCTAAAAGTATGTGTTCTCTGGCCAGTTCTTCAGCCTTGTGTGCTTTCATAGCTAAAAGTCTGTGTTCTCTGGCCAGTTCTTCAGCCTTGTGTGCTTTCATATCTAGTTCATCTTCACTGTCTTGTATTCACTGTCTTGAAAGTCTGCCTCAGCACTTTTTTAGAGAAACTGTAGCCTCCATCACTAGGCCATCCTGACATTTAACATGGCTACATGAAAATCGAAACACCAAGAGGCAGGGGAAGACCAAGAAGAAGATGGATTGAAGGAGTCACGGACAACTTGAGACTTCATAACATCACGGCATATGAAGCGACTGAGTGCGCCCTGGCTCAGTTGCCGATCATCTGATAGACTGTGACGCCTAGCGGCACAAGCAGATTTTGACAAAAGAAGAAGACAGATGAGCCAATTCTCCTCAATGCTTAGATCATACAGAACAAACAGACATCACAAATTCATCAAATATCTTTTTGCATCTGTTGATTTCTATGTCATGTGGGGGAAGACAATAGCTTTGCAAAGGGGGAAAAGCAAGGACTTATTTATAAGTCTTAGTGAGCAACATAAGAATACTGGTCAGTCAAACACCAAATGGCTTTCATCGCCATCACACACTTGAAAAAGTACAGCAGAGGAAAAAGATCACGGCAGTGATGGACTTCTTCAAAGTGCACTGATTGTAGCCAATATTTATCAAACTATCTTCAATGTGCACTGATGGTAGCCAATATTTATCAAACTATCTTCAATGTACACTGATGGTAGCCAATATTAATCAAACTATCTTCAATGTGCACTAATGGTAGCCAATATTTATCAAACTATCTTCAATGTGCACTGATGGTAGCCAATATTTATCAATCTATCTTCAATGTGCACTGATGGTAGCCAATATTCTTCAAACTATGTTTGTTTTCTCAAGTAATTCGTTTGTCATCTCAATATTCAACTCTGTAAACCATTCTCATAACGAACTTCCTAAACAAACAAAACTGAAAGTATAATCAGTTTTTCTTACGCTGACAATATCCTGCATGCTGCCACCGTCACCACTTTCTGTACCAGTGTCATGGCTGCCAAGTCTTGTGAACAGCTGGGGACATTATATATTAATATGTAATTGTGTCAAGGATGTGAAATGCAAGCATGTGAATATGAACACCAAAAGAACACTGTTCGACACAATATTATTACCGACACTATCCTATCAATGTCAAACAAGGACACAGTCTTCAGAATACAGAAGGAAAACAGTGACGACAGAAATGAAATGTTTACGTACTATGCTAAGTGAAATGAGGAAAGATCAACTTAGGAACGATATCAGGAGGAGAGTCGGCACAGAACCAATACTGAACTTTATAGGAAGACAACAAATCAAATGGTTTGGCCATGTAACAAGACTGGCATCAGACAGGGCACCACAGAGAGCAATGCCATAAAGATACAATGGTACTAGAAATATTAGAAATATCAGAGAAACTGAAAAGAAGTATACACGAAGCAAACAGAAGAGCCTGTTCCAGAGATCTCCTCCTGCTCTGACACCGCTAGACATTCCAGCAGTAGAAAAAAGATAAAAAGAAGAAGAAGATCAAGGATATCTGTTTGGAAACAAATGCTTCAAGAAAACGTTGAACACAAAATAGGATGAATTCAAGAGGGATGAGAAGAAAGGAAAGAAATGTCTGGGCAACCACTGGAACAACATTTATAAGACAGAGAAGACAGTATTAGTAGAACATCACACAAGCGATAAACACCCGATGACACAGAGTGCCACCAGAGTGTGGGTGAGGATCACCGTGGAGAGGTCCCAGAAACCGCGTTCAGCCATTAGACCATATTTATGGTCGAGCAAGAGAAGACAGTATGCTGGACACATCCTTAAAAGAAACAAGCATGGAATCACCAAACAGAGACTACAAGGTCCAACAATAAAGTAATGAGACTAATTCCCTAAAAATTAAAATAATCAACAGTTGAAGATATAACTTATATTTTATTCAAAGTAAGCCTCTTGTGCATTGATACAGCGAGTGGCACGATCTATCAAACACTGGAGCGACCTCTGTAGTTCTTCTATCGGTACGGCCCTTAAAGTCGATGTTACGGCTCTTTTGATGCCATCAATATTATCATGAAGTGCCCTTTCAATGGCAACTTTAATTTTTGAAAAAGAAAATAGTCACAGGGAGACAAATCTGGGTGATAGGTTGAATGATTGAGAACACACATCTGTTTTTGGGCCAACAATTCCTCTACAACTACCGCCCTTTGAGCTGGTGCATTGTCATGAAGAAGGAAAAGAACTGCCAGGTGTTGAGTTCAAACAGACAAGCAACTTTTTTCTTGCCTAAATCTTCAACTAAAATTTTACAAATAGTCTCTGTATTAACACCAAATTCATCTACCATCATCCTCACAGTCAAACAACGATCTTCTTGTATCCGTTCTCTGAATTTTTTCAATGCATTCCTCATTACAAATAGAAAATGGGCGTCTAGGTCTAGTTGCATTAGTAATCATTTTCACACAATTTTTGCATCGTGAATAACAGCTAAAAATCTGTGCACGAGACAAGCAATTATCCCTGGTCCTCTGACCTTGTCCTCCCCATTGGGAACTCTCTGGGATTTCCCCGGGAATTCACAACATTACACCCACAAACTTGTATATTGAATTCAACTGTCGCAATGGTGCTTTTTCTGAGTTTTAAACACAGTTTAATGTTAGCTTATTTTTTTTGTTGTTGCTCCATGCTGATTAGGTGACAATCCACCTCTGACTAGGTTAACAAAATGGCTGTGATGAAAAGTTGCCAGATCATAGATGAAGGTTGGCTCTTTTGATTCCATGCTTTGGTTCATAGATGGCATTTTTGTCTCTCCATAATAAAATCAGACTCAAAACCTAATTGTCTGACCTTGTATTAGGGTAAACATGATGATGAGGAGTCAAAACTGCTGGACTGGTTTTCCAGAAGATTATGAAGTTTCCTATTTGAGAAAAAATTTCTTCTAAAATATTGTTTCACCTGGAATGTTGTTTTTATTTTCAGAAGACTGTCAGTTTCCTTCAGAAGACCATAAGCTGCCAGTGGAGGATAATGAGCTTTTCCTGCAAAGATCAAGTTTCATCTGACATGTTACGAAAATTGTGAGTGTTCTCTGAAAGATTATGAGGAAGTGTACTCTGGAAGATTCTGAGGTTCCTTTACAAGACTGAGTGCCCTATGGAAGATTATGAGTGTTCTCTGGAAGACTGTGAGTTTCTTCTAGAAGACTGTGATTGTCTGAAGATTTTGAGTGTCCTCTGGAAGATTATGGGGTTCCTCCAGAAGATTGTGACTGTCTGAAGACTGAGTGTCCTCTGAGACATTGTGAGTTTCCTCAGAAAGTGTGAGATTTCTCTGGAAGACTGTGAGCATCCTCTGGATTTTGAGTTTCCTCTGAAAGACTGTGACTTTATTCTGGAAGACTGTGTTTCCTCTAGAAGATTATGAGTTTCTTTTAGAAGACTGTGACTGAGTTTCCTCTGGAAAATTGTAAATGCCCTCTTAAAAATTGTGAGTGTCCTTAGGAAGATTGTAAGTCTCCTCTGAAAGATTAGGAATTTCCTATGGAAGATTGTGAGTGAGTGTATTCTAGAAGATTAGGAGTGAGTGTACTGTGAAAGATTGTAAGTGAGTGTAATCTGGAAGATTCAGAGCAAATTGGAAATGAAGAAGATGCTGACCATGCTTTTGGCAAATCATGCTTCACCTTGACCCTGCAAGGAAGAAGAGGATGAAAATGAGACAATGAGTAATTACCATATTTCTGGTAAGAGTTTGTGTTCGGTCTCTGCTCAAAGCAAACACAGCTTTGTCCACAGCCACTAATCCTACACGCATTCTTGGGCCACCGTCGACTTCTAACTGCAAGTTTGTGTTAGGTTTATGAAGTCCTTTACCGTGACTAAACAAGCTAACCTGAAAAATAATAATATGCAACATGAAATATGCAGATGTTAAACCCTATTAAAAATATATGGCAGAATACAAGCAAAGAAATAAGGCTTTCATTGTGTAAAAATCTTCCAAAGACCTTTTTCTAAATTTTGTTAAAAAGAAATGTATCTATAAATTCTCTGACCCTAATGAATTAGATGACAAGAACAAGCATAAGAAAGTTGGTGTTTTGCTCAATTTGTATAAAATTCCATGGGGTTGGTGACTATGACCAGAGGAGACAAGCAAGTGTGAAGTCTAATACTTAATTGTAGTTGTCAAATTATTTTTTAAAAAGTTGAATTCTTTTAAAGTCCCTATATTTCATGCACATGTGTTTTTTTTTTTTTTTAACAGGAAGGAAAGTAATTACTAAATACAATATAAGCAAATAATTAACTGCTTTCTTCCCTTTGATAGCGAAAAACATTTTTTTTTTGGTAGCCATAGCTATGTGGAGCAAAGTGACGTCATTATGAGGTTTTCATGATGTCAGGGTAAAACAGATTAAGCAGACGCAAACCCTGGAGGAAAAAAGACATTAAAGTTTCATTTTAATTTACTTATTTCGGTAGTAATCTTTATAGTCAAGAAAATACACAGAAAGAAATTGTGACACACAGTGGCACAACAGAAGCTTTTAAAAGCTTGAATAAATATGCAATTCTAAACTGTACAGTTTTAGAACCAAGTTACGCATTTTCAATTCAACAAGTTATTTCAGTTTTAACATATGCCATTGAAAATTGGAGAACCAATAAAGAAATGGAAGGAAAGTTAAATGGATTCAAAATTAAATGTATGGAGAAAATGATCAGCACAAAATTGGATGAATTCAAGAGAAGTAAAGAAATAATAGAAATGTCTGGGCAACTGACTGACTGACTGACTTTCTATCCCACCAGGACATCACACAAGTGATAAACACCCGATGACACAATGTGCCACCATGTGGGTGAGGATCAACGTGGAGAGGTCCCAGAAACCGCATTCAGCCTTTAGGCCATATGTAATACCAGGCTATACTGCGACCCTTGGCAAAGCCAGAGTAGGGCTTCAAATGACGACAAATTTCATCCTAAAAAGGAGAGGATGTGATATTGTAGTATGTCTGGGCACTCAAAGTATCAACAGTTGTAAGACACAAAGAAGATGGTGCTATATTGGACACATTCTGAGAATAAGCAAGCAGAGAATTACCAAACAGCCACTGAAATGGGAAATAGAGGAATTGAGGATTTGAGGACATGCAAGAGAAACTTTAAGGCAGTGGTTCTCAACCTTCTAATACAGTTCTTCATGTTGTGGGGATCCCCCCCAACTATACAATTATTTTCATTGCTACTTCATAACTTCAGTGAATGTGTTTTCCAATGGTCTTAGGTGACCCCTGTGAAAGGGTCGTTCGACCAAAAAAATGGTTGTGACCCACATGTTAAGAACCACTGCCCTAAGGTGAACGTTGATGACAGAAGCCAAAGATACTGGACTGGTTTCCATCCATGATACTGAAGTGATGGCAAAGGACAGAAAAGTAAGTAGCCAGTCCTTCGCAGCATCTTGCTCCCATAACAACCTTACCGAAAACGTCGATCATAAGCAAAGTATCCTGCGTCTGATACACCCATCTGGAGATCATCCATCACTTCCTGCATCCATCTTCTCTTTGAACTTCCTCTTCCTCTCTTCCCAGGCATACACCCCTCCATTATTGTTCTCTCGAGTCGTTTCAAGTGACCAAAATATATAAATTTTCTGTTTTTTTTCATCTTTAATAGCCAACCTTCTTCATTATTTAGTTGAAAAAGTTCACATTTTGAGAACATACACCTTTCCTGTAGTATCATATATAAATGTGAGAAAGACAGCTTCACAATACCTAAAGAACAAAATCAACAGCTTGTGACCATAAATGTGAGTGCCTATGCTACAGCATTAGAGAGAAAGTCATAATAAGACCATGTCTGGTTTAATATTGACAGACAAAGAATGAAATAGTTCAGCCATCTAGTGAGAATGCAGCAGGACCAAACTGTATATGAGACTTTTTATAGTAGAACATGTGGGAGGAAGGCTGGAGGAAGACCAAGAAAGAGAGGAATAAGTAGTGTAGCAGAAACCTGTAAAAAGATTAAAACGTCCATAACCCAGGTCACCCAAGAAGCACAAGACAAATACAGAAAATCACGACACTGGGCTACAACCTGGTATCAGTGAGACAATAAAATCACGACACTGGGCTACAACCTGGTATCAGTGAGACAATAAAATCACGACACCGGGCTGCAACCTGGTATCAGTGAGACGATAAAATCACAACACTGGGCTACACCCTGGTATCAGTGAGATGATAAAATCACGACACCGGGCTACAACCTGGTATCAGTGAGACGATAAAATCACGACACTGGGCTACAACCTGGCATCAGTGAGATAACAAAAGAAGAAGACTATGCTCTAATGGGGAAAGGGGGGGGGGGGAGATTTAATGAAAGAAGAAAAAGAATATAGTTAGAGATTTTCTTAAATGAAACAATAAAAGAAATTTAGATTTGGAGAAATGTAGAGTTTAAAATGTAATTTTCCCCGTGTGGGTTCCGGGCTCCATCGTGGAGAAAACAAGAATATACCCTCTGCCTACCCAAAAGCATGTCGTAAGAGTCGACTAATTGGGGAGCTTCCTTTGAAGTCAGAGTGCATCTGCCTGAGAGGCAAGGAACCAACAGTCTGCTTCAAGTGAATCAGATCTGTAAAACTGATGCACACACAACACTCAGGTTCTGGAGCAGCACTGCATTTCAGAAGTGGACGAACAACCAGAACTTTCCACCAGAGTGTACAGCTGGTAAACACGAAGAAGAAGAAAATGAAACATTTTGTTTTACCTCTTCAATGCAGACATGTTTAGTGTCAGCAACGAGTGAGTCAATCACATATTCTTCTTTCTCAGTTCCATGCTTGTAATAGTAGGCAATAATCCTCATACGAGGGGTAACCACTGTGTAGAGATGAACAGGCAGCTCTACAAATGTCCCGCCAGACTTTTTCTCCACACTGGTTGTAAAAACAATATGCCCTTTGGCAACAACCTGCCAAATTAAATTGTGTATAAATGTTAAAAACAGTTTGATGCAGCTTAGTGTACAGAGACAATTGTTTATTAAGATGAGGACAAGGGAGATAGAGAGGAAGGAAAATGGTATACTGCATCCGATTTTAATTTTTTTATAGCTCTTTTTCTTCTTATAGTGTTCGTATATGAGTGCATGAGGAATGCATGCGCGTGTGTATATGTTAACTATAAACTATTTGTGGGTTTAAATCCAAATAAAGCTGGACTTTTTTCAAAACTGACCTTTGCTCCGAGGTCAAACAAGCTTTTAATGGGTGACCTATGTTGAGTCATGGGAAGTCAAGTTGGCTTGTGTGCTGCTGACCATATCTTCCACTAAATGCTGATTAGTCTATCAATTATAGTTTTTACCCTCAAATGCCCAATATACATAAAGGCATGGAAAACAGTCCTTTATATAAATATATAGTTCAAGAACCAATGCAATCGGGCATATCTCCAGCTATTTGGTTTTGTCTTTTTTCACGTATGCCATACTTTTTTTGGGGGAGGTCAGTAGATTAACACACAAAAAATGTGGTCATAATTGCTTGTGATGGATAAATAAAAACAATATTCATAATCTGATCTTCTTCTTTACAGATATGCTGGCTGAATCCATGTTCCTGCCTTGTCGAAACCTCTTTCTTTGCCTTCTTCTGGTGAATTTTTGGAACCAGATTTTGCGATGACAGAATAGGGATGCCATCTAAATGGCAACTCAAAGTTAAAATGTCAGTCAAAAACCTCAACAACTGACCTATATGGTTCAAATATCTCAACAACTGACCTCTATAGTTCAAATATCTCAACAACTGACCTCTATGGTTCAAATATGCACTACTCAGGGAAGATCCTGCCTGATAAGAACAAAGGTCAAATGTCCATTTTCAAAGGTCAAATTCATCAGCGTATTTCTGCCTGTAGTACACTCCTCAGATGTACTAAATGGTTCTACCTGTCCCTAAACTGAATGCCCCTACGCACTCATGTGAAGTGTCCCTGTCTGTGTATATGAAAGAAAATGCATTTTTCATGTTGACCATCAAGTCTTGGGTCTACCAACTGCTCAAGGTTAGCACCAAATGGAGCAGTCTTTGATGAATGGGAGACATTTTCTTGTGTGAGCCCAGTACCAGAGCACCTTGTATCGGTTCTGACTTTAGAGTAGTCTCCTTGGATAGTAGGGAATGACCATCTTTGGCCCATGCCTTTCCTGAAGGACTGACTAGAATGCATGAAGCTGTTCAGGATAATCCAGCTAGAGGCACCAGCCTTGACATATGGGCAACCATGATGACGCAATAAGGAAGATCAATGGCCCTCACAACCATTTCAAAATGCTAAATCAGGACACAATAAGGCAAATCAATGATCTTTAAAACTATTTGAGAAAACAAAACAGGACACAAAAAGGTAGATCAATAACCTTCGAAAACTATCTGGGAAAGCTGTATCAGGACAAAACAACGCAGATGAATGACCTTCAAAACTATTTGGGAAGACTAAACCAGGACACAACAAGGCAGATTAATGACCTTCAATCTATCTAAGAAAGCTAAACAAGGTTATTAGAAATGATCAACATAGTCAGATGCTTCTGTCAAAAGGACTAAATATGGCAGCTAGATGTACAACACAGTTATGTTAAAAATAAAAATCGAATTAATGAAGTAGAAGTAAAAGTTTGCACTGGTGATTCCTGCCAGGTGCTTTTGCAAAAAATATGGACACAAAAATCTAAATCGACCATCTCCAATGCTATTAGAAATATTGATGATGAGGGAACACTGCGCTAGGAAGGAGCAAATAAAATAAGCCAGGAAGAAACTTGTGACACGCTTACCAGGACTGTGATTTGGTCGTGTCTGTCACCAACATTCAGATCCATGGCTGTCGGTTTGGTGTAATTCAGCAGCACAATGACAGACTTTTTTTCCTGCGAATATTTTACAGATGAATCATAATCGTTATGTTGCATGTCCTATGCAGAATATCACCCTTCAGTCACCGCCCCCAGAACTAAATCTTTCACACAAGTTTTCCTGTTTCATAAATCCTCAGAGATAGCTTTGATGTCATGTGTTCACTTTCATGCTGTCTGCTCCAGCCTCCTCTTCCAATAACCATGTCTTCCTCTACTTTTGTTTGTCAATCACAGAAGTTTAACACTTTCGTCCTGAGAATGCTAAACAAAGTGGGTCATAAACCTATAGGAGTTTTGAGGGGGGAAAAACCCCTATTATACAGGTTACTAATACATTTTTAACAACTTATTTAATAATATGTTTTTGATTTTGTTTAAACTGTATATATATATATATATATATATATATATATATATATATATATATCTATATATATACTTATATAAAGCAGTAATAAAGAAACACCAAATAGAGTGAAGTATTAAATGGAGTACATTCCCTAGGCTGTTAATAAAAAAATAAATAAATTAAATATATATATATATAATATATATATATATATATATATATATATATTATATATAGATATATATATATATATATATATATATATTATATATATATATATATATATATATATATATATATATATATCAATGACTCATCCAGTGACTCTTTGACCTGTATCACTGAGGCTTATGGGAAATTCATACATTAACTTTGCTTTAAAAAACAACCCAAAAAAAAACACTGGGGTCATAAGGAAACCCTCTAAATGCTATTTGTAACTACATTCATATCTTAGCCTAATAAACACTGCACAGGCACATACCAATGAGGTTTAATTACGTTTTTCCGGAACATGTCACTGAATACACAGGGATTTATCTGCATTTACATATTAATATTTATATATTTATATTTGCATAGCAGAACTAGAAGTGACTAGATTAAGACTTCTTAGCCTGAAGGGGTCAATTAATATGGTCATAGTACTAAACAAAAATGTAGCTCTGGGGTTAGCTATCATGATTCATAATCCTTAAGTATCACAACAATTTCCACAGTTAGTGTTTGAGAGCAACACTGGCTTTTGGAGAGTGTTTTGTGGGTCACACAATGGGAGGCAATGGGGCCTCACTATATAAAACTTCAGAGAAAGCTGTGGATGCACTACAACCAACTTCCACTGGGTAGAAGGTAGGCGGGCGCACGCAAGCAGGCACGCACGCATGCACACACACACACACACACACACACACACACACACAGAGGAACAGATAACATAACAGTACTAACAACTTAAATGTAATAATTCACAAGAAATAAGCAAAATAAAGGACCATTTGCCAAGCTTTAAGGTATTAGGGCAGAGGATTCTGACCCCACATATTTGTAGACTCCAAGACAAAATGAGCGATGTAGTTTTTTAAAATATTTTTTTTTTTAGATTAAAATTTCCTGTCCTTTTGTTTGGATCAAAATAGGTTTGTCCTGAATGCTGTGACACCAAATCTTCACCTAAATATTTGTTCCTGTTTTAATCCCAGAATGGAGCATAGGCTCTCAAACAACACCAGGCCCTCTTATTTTTAGACTTGTTCATACTAGCCTAGATTTTGCAGCTGGGTTTCTATGGAAGCCAGCTGCAGGTGACCTGTCCGTTGTCACCTCTTATATATACTGTAATTAACATGTGTCTCCCTACAAGGCTGGAGTAGCACATAGGTGAAATGTGATCTGCTGTTGTTGGATTGTCTTTCCATAATGCTGGAGTAGCACATAGGTGAAATGTGATCTGCTGTTGTTGGATTGTCTTTCCATAATGCTGGAGTAGCACATAGGTGAAATGTGATCTGCTGTTGTTGGATTGTCTTTCCATAATGCTGGAGTAGCACACAGGTGAAATGTGATCTGCTGTTGTTGGATTGTCTTTCCATAATGCTGGAGTAGCACATAGGTGAAATGTGATCTGCTGTTGTTGGATTGTCTTTCCATAACGCTGGAGTAGCACATAGGTGAAATGTGATCTGCTGTTGTTGGATTCTCTTCCCATAATGCTGGAGTAGCACATAGGTGAAATGTGATCTGCTGTTGGTGGCACTTTTCTAGTCCTTCCAGCCAATAGTGTTATATGAGAGAGAGATATGATAATCACAAGCCATAGTGATAGGGATCATGACTAGACCTGCTCATGTTCACAAAAGTCTTCCACTTTTACTGCAATGGATTTCCAACCCATTTTTTCCACTACAGGTATTGAACATACATCTTCTAAGATGATCAGCTCTTGATCTATGTTGTCCTTGATGTCCCTATTTCCTCTCTATTCCCTTCCTGATTTTCTCCTTTATTCCAACACAGTTTATGGCATCCTGTTCCCAAATATAATTTTCTTAGTAAAAATGCATTTTTAATAGATATATGAGTTAAAAACATCATATTCACACTTACCTCTATAGGGGCAGCAAGTGATATGTGAATATATTCACTGCTTTTAGACTTATATTTATTAATCGTGAAAGTATGCCATTCGACCATATCACTATTTACAATAGAAACCTAGAAAGAAGGGTGAAATAAGTTTAGTAAATGAAATAACTATGAAATTATAATGACAAAATGTGTTTTGTTTTATATATTTGGGCACACCCCAAACAGTTTTATAAAGCGTGAATATTTCTTAGTTATATACAGCATGTGAATTATTTCGGTATCCAGGAAGATGTATAAACAACAGTCATAAACAGTAACAAAACAGCAATGTGAAATGGGACTGACCAATCATATCTCTTCTTTCAATATTTGTTTGAATACTCATTCCTCTTACAGTCCATGCAGTGGGGAGTTAGTAGTTATGGCTGTCCATTAACTTCTGTCTCTTGCTTTTTTAATCATTTCTGGCACAGACGGTCTTCCATACCACAATGTAAAACTGTTAACCATCTTCTCTCTTTTCCACTTCTACTTTCCAACTTTTCCACTGTCATAAAGTACTTATTTTCTTCATCTCATGACATAAGCAAAAAATGTAGAGTCATCTTCTGATGTAGTCAGTCAGTTCTTTTCCAGAGTCACTTTTTTCAAGACTTTCTTCATTACTCTTTTTATCTGTCGAGAGTGTTCTCATCATTCGGCTACAAAACCATATTTCTGCGACTTCCACGTAATTTGTTTACTTATTGGCAATAGTCCACGATTCACTTCTGTATATCAGGAAAGGATTTATATAGCTCTTAGGAATTCTCTTTCTCACCTTAATTGACAAAGAAACATTCCGTTGAATATTCTTCACTTCTGCCTTTGCTTGAGCAATTTTACATGAGTTGAGTTGAGTTGAGTCAAGAATTGACATCACAGCACACGGGCATTCCCATGCCTGCTCCGTCCTCATCTTCAGCAGCCAGCGCAGAGTTTTAATACTGATGATACCGGTCACAATCTGGTTAAATGTCCATCTTGTCTTTTTCTCTGAGTGTAGTCAGCTGGCCAGACCCTCTGGTTACACCCAGGTGCCTCATTCTCTCAAGGCCATAATAATCTTCTTTCTCTACTGATTCTGTTGCTTGTTCCCAAAGGGCCTTGACCACATCTGCCTTGTCATGCATCAATTCACCACCGAGTGGTGCAGATCCAGCCAATCTGTCTGCCTGTTCATTATCCATCAAGCCGGCATAGCGAATTTTACATTTAACTTCTCTAATACATCTTCTAATGGCTGTTAACAGGGTAAACAAGTACTTAAAATCTGTGTACCAGACATATCAAAATGGTCTGAATGTTTTTATGTATTACTGTGTTGTTTATTTGACCTCTATTATTAAATAATATGAATTTATGTAACCTATGGTGCTATTTCAATGGTTATAAGCAAATTATGTCCATACTCCACAACTGTGAACTCAAACTGTAAAAAATACCTGGCTAACCATAACATCTTTTTACAGATGTCAAGCTAGCGATGAGTTAATGTACACTACCCTTTTTAATGCCTTTAGGCATATTGGGCTAGACCTATATTTTTTAGACAAGTTGGCACTCGGTGGGTGATGTGGTCAGCATCTCACAAGCCACCTTTACTTCCCAGTGTTATACCTGTTACCTATTTAAGAATGGGTCGACCTAGGAGCCAAGGTCGCTTTTGAAAAAGGCTGGTACTGTCAGGAACTGAACCCACAACCTTCTGGTCCCCAGGTAAGCGTGTAGCGGCTACACCACAGTGGCTCCCAGTTAATGTACAGTGCAATTCCAGGATTTGTCTTTCTTGAGATTCATCCTGTTTTTCATTAAAAACTTTTATATTTGCCCCAAAAGTTAATATTCGTTGCTGGCCGATGCATCAGTCATCAAAGAAGAAAAAAGAAGACGATGGGCCGGTTCCCAGTGCTGAAATTAAAGAATGGCTGTCCACTTGGGCAAAATCAGTTTTCATTGAGAAATGGAATACAAACATCACTACAGTTGATCAGCATATCAATTCATTTAGGGCAGCGTGTTTGGACACTTCTGTATGCTGGTCAATCATTAGGAAAGGCTAATGAATCATCAGGAGGTCAGTTATCAGAAGTGACATTACCTGATGTCATAAGAGAAGATGACTTCCAAACAGCCATCATTTTCCATCCAAAAGGTAAATTTAAAAAATATTTTTGCTTATATATTTATGAATTTATACAGTATGTTTACGTCATCAGGAGGTGTAAAGATCAATCATAAAAATTAAGCAATAATAAGTACAGTGTTTAATACGTAATTAAAATGTAATTGCAATAATTTCTGAGATCAATTTTCTATAGAAATGTTGTTGTTTTTAAAGAATAGAAAGATATAACTCAGAGTTGGGAATGAATAAAATAATTTTATTTAATACCTATGGGAAAAACTCGTTTGATTTTTGTCCTCTTTATTATACGTCCAGAATAATAACAAATATTGGAGTTCCAATGCATATCTGTTCCTGTCATCATTTGGAGGTGACAGGGGCATAGGCCATTTTATCTTTTGCTATTTCCTGTAGTTTATTTTATATCCTCTCCTTAAACTGGTCTGTCTCTAATTCTCTTTTCACCCCCTATTTTCAGTCCTTCTCCTTCTATTTCTTTACCCCTTGTGGGTCTCTCTCTCCCACACACACACATATACATACATTAAATATATATATTTTTATATATAAAATTCCCTCCCACCAGGGATTGTATTCTGTAGCTTTAGCATCTCAAGGGTGAGAATCAAACATATACAAATCTCAGAATCCCTGTTTTAACTGTATAACACAGTTGGACACCATAGGGGAAAAGATCTCGTGGAAGACCAAGGGAAACTCTACGTAGAACTATCATCAGGGAAGGCTCGCTCATGGGCCACTCAAACATCCAAGACCTACAACGGATTGCAACGGACCGCCGTGCATGGAGAGTCACGACCTCTGCCCTATGTGCCGCACTCGACACAAGAGGAAAGACTAACTAACTAACTAACACAGTTATGTTGCGATACCCTATGCTTAGGAAGTAACTTGCAGTTAAATGTAGGTGTGTATTATAGACATATATTTTTTTTAAAAATCAAATTCAGTAAATAAATTAAAAAATTAACACCAGACAAACAACATTGATTATAAAAAAAAAATCTTTAAAATAATACATGAGGAAATGGACAGAGAGAAAAAAATGAACTAAAATATAGTTTACTGAAAATTTGACGGATTCAGCTTTGTTGGGTACTGTAATATTGAGCTCCGACTTTCCATGATGATCAAGACTTGTAAAATATGTACTGCCTGATATGAAAGAAATACAAACAGAATAGTTTATACATTGTAGTAGTAGCAATTTAAATAACAATATCCTGTTCAAGTCATCTGGGCTGTAACTGGAGTATATAGAGTACTTTTTTTCTATAATGAAAATGGTGTTCAATATTACATTACAGTTTCAATTAACCATCAGTCGTTAATCGTCAGTTTCTGTTTTCTGTCATAATCTAAACAAAATGCATGAGTATAAACAAACAAATGGACATGTATTGTAAAGTATTGCAGGTTTATAGTATTAAAATATATTTATATACAATCAATTAATCAATCAATCAATCAATCAGGTGCCGTCTCCACAATAAAGGTTGGCTGCAATGGATCTCCAACAAGCCCTGTCTCTTGCCCTTGATGTACACTCACTCATACTGCTGTTCGTCCATCTCTTGATGTTATCCTCCCACTTGTAACACTGTCTGCCTCTTGCTCGCCTACCTTGAACCTTTCCCTCTAGGATGATCTTTACAATACTGTTGTCTTTTAATGTGACCAAAATATTTCCCTTGTCTCTTTTTTATTTTACCTAGCAACTCTTTTTTTATACTCTCTATTCAATACTACTCTTATACTGAGGTTTATGTTGATCGTTTTGTAAAACTAAATATTTATGTATTATTCACTTTCTTCTTCTGCCTTTCTATCCCCCAGTGGAGCATAGGCTCTCAACCAACTCAGGCCAAGTCGTTGTATCCTTCGCCATTGCATGGAGCTCTCCCTATGTCCTCCCCATCTTTCTAACTTCATTCTCAAGCTCTCTTCTCCATGTGTTTTTTGGCCTTCCTTTATTCCTATGCCCCTGTGGGTTCCAATGCAAAGACATTCTAGTTATGCTGTTCTTCTGTTTTCTCAGTGTGTGTCCTATCCAATGCCAGAGTCTTTTCCTCACCTCTTGGTCCACTGGAGCCTGTTTAGTTCTCTCCCAAAGTTCTACATTAGTTATTCTATCATACCATTTAATTCCCTCTGTTCTGTGCAGGCACCAGTTAATGAATGTCTGTAATTTATTAGAAATTGTCTTGGTTGTTCTCCATGTTTCTGCCCCATACAATAGTAATTATTCACATTAAATGACTTTATTTTCTTTTTTGTCCCAAGCCCACAGTAAAATCACGTTTCTAAATTAAAAGATTTTTTTTTTATCTGTCCATTTGGTTATCCGTCACAGCCCTGGTCTGGATGGCGACAGTTAATCAATGTTTTACTGTATTATGTTTCTGACAGCTAGAATGGATGTTTTCTGTTACAGTGAAATGTATTTATGCATAGATTTTTTAAAAACAAAACTACATAACTGTCTGTCTTGACCTGTCTTTCTGTGTGACTGTCTGTCTGTGTCCAGTTATCCATCAGTAACACTGTGCTATCGCATTGAAAAAGCTTCTGTTGACCGTTTGACCATGTCTTTCCACTTACAACTTCACAGGTGCTGAACTTGATGTTTTCATTTGTGAAACTCATCCAGGGTGCCACATTTTGTATCCAGGACTGTCAAACTCTAGGATTTCATACTATATTCACATCATTACATTTTGCACATTTTAATGTTGTTAAAAGGCATTTAGAGCTGGCCATGTGTTGAGTAATGATTTGATGACCATCTGCCATGTGTTGAGTAATGATTTGATGACCATCTGCCATGTGTTGAGTAATGATTTGATGACCATCTGCCATGTGTTGAGTAATGATTTGATGACCATCTGCCATGTGTTGAGTAATGATTTGATGACCATCTGCCATGTGTTGAGTAATGATTTGATGACCATCTGCCATGTGTTGAGTGATGATTTGATGACCATCTGCCATGTGTTGAGTAATGATTTGATGACCATCTGCCATGTGTTGAGTAATGATTTGATGACCATCTGCCATGTGTTGAGTAATGATTTGATGACCATCTGCCATGTGTTGAGTAATGATTTGATGACCATCTGCCATGTGTTTCTGTTTGAAATACTTTGCATCTTGTGAAAGAATCACATTTCCAGTGCTTGCATTTTTGTTCCCAAGAAAATGACTACAGAAAATTCAGAAATTTACAAGAAATGTTTTTTTTTAAAGTGAATCTTTCCAAAAGCACTTATTAACTAACCTTCCATGAATGGACTGGTCTGATAGTGTGTTGTAATGCTTATATTAGTTCCTGAGGCTGGTCGACTATTAGGGTCAAATACTTGAATCTGCAATGAAATGAATATCAGCAGATACAGTGTTGTTCAAAATGTAAATATATACTCACAATGTACATGTTCAAATAGTGTATAAAGGGTCATTTACGTTACAAGACGAAAGACTGTCAGGTATTTTTACATTCTGGAATAGAAAGGAAAGATTGTAAGATATCTTTATCTGGTAGAATATCTTGTCGTCTCAGTGATACAAAGTTGTAGCCGAATATCACAGTTTTCTTTACTTGTCTTGTGCTTCTCATGTGGCTTGGGTGATAGATTTGTTTATCTTTTTTTCAGGTTTTAGCTACACCATTTATCCATTTCTTTTCTTGGTATCTTCCTCACCTTCCTCCCAGATATTCTGCTGTAAAAAGTCTCATATGCAGTTTGGTCTTGCTGCATTCTCACTAGATGGCCAAACTCTTTCATTCTTTGCCTGTCAATATAATTCAGAGACGATCTTGTTCCAACTTTTCATCTAATGCAGGTATTTATAACCCTGCCATTTATTGTGTTGTTAGTGACTTTATGGAGGTAGCATATTTCAGA
>CAJHNH020004204.1:0-44738 GCA_905116865.2 Candidula unifasciata
AAAAAAAAAAAAAAAAAAAAAAAAAAAAAAAAAAAAAAAAAAAAAAAAAAAAAAAAAAAAAAAAAAAAAAAAAAAAAAAAAAAAAAAAAAAAAAAAAAACCGAACACACATGATACAACCATTTTGTTTGCCTCGGAAGTGACCGTACAGTCGAGTTTCAGGGCCTGTAATTTTCGAAGGCGGTCGTACAGACCCAACTTTGTACAGACCAAACATGTACAGACCAAACACTGTACAGATCCTCAACTTGTACAGACATAACTTGTACAGAGACATACTTGTAAAAACCTAACGCGTACAGTCCGTGACGAACAGCACTAACTATTACGACGCACCAGACCCTTTAGTTCAAGCCACGTCCCCGTCTACACCGCCCTAAAAGAGTAGTCCGATACAGACAGCGTAGTGATAACATTTGACATATGGGATGTGTCTTGACCAGCTTTGAGACCTCGTTTTTAGTAAGCCAGCCACCACATATGGTCGATGCATCTCGTGCAAACCCACCACCACGATATGGGGGATTGCATCTCTTGCAAAACACCACCACATATGGTGATGTATCTCTGCAAACCACCACCACCTATGGTGATGCATCTCGGCAAAACCCACCACCACATATGGTGATTAATCTCTGCAAACCACCACCACATATGGTGATGTATCTCTGCAGAACCACCACCACATATGGTGATGGATCTCTGGCAAACCACCATACCACATATGGTGATGCATCTCTACAAACCACCACCACATATGGTGAGGTATCTCTGCAAACCACCACCACAAGATGTGATGGAGAATCTCTGCAACCACCACCACATATGGTGATGTATCTCTGCAAACCACCACCACATATGGTGATGCATCTCTGCAAACCACCACCACATATGGTGATGTATCTCTGCAAACCACCACCACATATGGTGATGCATCTCTGCAAACCACCACCACATATGGTGATGTATCTCTGCAAACCACCACCACATATGGTGATGCATCTCTGCAAACCACCACCACATATGGTGATTATCTCTGCAAACCACCACCACATATGGTGATGCATCTCTGCAAACCACCACCACATATGGTGATGGATCTCTGCAAGCCACCACCACATCTGGTGATGCAGCTCTGCAAACCACTACCACATATGGTGATGTATCTCTGCAAAACATCACTGCATATGGTGATGCATCTCTGCAAACCTCCACCACATATGGTGATGCATCTCTGCAAACCACCACCACATATGGTGATGCATCTCTGCAAACCACCACCACATATGGTGATGCATCTCTGCAAACCTCCACCACATAGGGTGATGCATCTCTGCAAACTACCACCACATATGGTGATGCATGTTTGCAAACTACCACCACATATGGTGATGCATCTTTGCAAACCACCACCACATATGGTGATGCATCTCTGCAAACCACCACCACATATGGTGATGCATCTCTGCAAACTACCACCACATATGGTGATGCATGTTTGCAAACTACCACCACATATGGTGATGCATCTCTGCAAACCAACACCACATACGGTGATGCATCTCTGCAAACCAACACCACATATAGTGATGCATCTCTGCAAACCACCACCACATATGGTGATGCATCTCTGCAAACCACCACCACATATGGTGATGCATCTCTGCAAACCACCACCACATATGGTGATGCATCTCTGCAAACCACCACCACATATGGTGATGTATCTTTGCATCCCGAATTCAAATTTTAATGATGAGACAGTTTCGAACCTGAACATTCTTGAACAAAACAAACAACATCTAGTTTGTCTGGCTGCATTAGTTTGCCAGTGGTCACTCCAACCTCGCTGGCTGCATTAGTTTGCCAGTTGTCACTCTAACCTCGCTGGCGTCATTAGTTTGCCAGTGGTCACTCTAACCTCGCTGGCTGCATTAGTTTGCCAGTGGTCACTCTAACCTCGCTGGCTGTGCCATTGCATTAGTTTTGCCACGTGGGTCAACTCTAAACCTCGCTGGCTGCATTAGTTTGCCAGTGGTTACTCTAACCTCGCTGGCTGCATTAGTTTGCCAGTTGTCACTCTAACCTCGCTGGCGTCATTAGTTTGCCAGTGGTCACTCTAACCTCGCTGGCTGCATTAGTTTGCCAGTGGTCACTCTAACCTCGCTGGCTGCATTAGTTTGCCAGTGGTCACTCTAACCTCGCTGGCTGCATTAGTTTGCCAGTGGTCACTCTAACCTCGCTGGCTGCATTAGTTTGCCAGTGGTCACTCTAACCTCGCTGGCTGCATTAGTTTGCCAGTGGTCACTCTAATCTCGCTGGCTGTATTAGTTTGCCAGTGGTCATTCTAACCTCGCTGGCTGCATTAGTTTGCCACTGGTCACTCTAACCTCGCTGGCTGCATTAGTTTGCCAGTGGTCACTCTAACCTCGCTGGCTGCATTAGTTTGCCAGTGGTCATTCTAACCTCGCTGGCTGCATTAGTTTGCCAGTGGTCACTCTAATCTCGCTGGCTGTATTAGTTTGCCAGTGGTCACTCTAACCTCGCTGGCTGCATTAGTTTGCCAGTGGTCACTCTAACCTCGTTGGCTGCATTAGTTTGCCAGTGGTCACTCTAACCTCGCTGGCTGCTTTAGTTTGCCAGTGGTCAATCTAACCTCGCTGGCTGCATTAGTTTGCCAGAGGTCGCTGCAACCTCGCTGGCTGCATTAGTTTGCCAGTGGTCACTCCAACCTCGCTGGCTTCATTAGTTTGCCAGTGGTCACTCCAACCTCGCTGGCTGCATTAGTTTGCCAGAGGTCACTCCAACTTCGCTGGCTGCATTAGTTTGCCAGTGGTCACTCAAGTGGTCACTCTAACCTACGCTGGCTCTAACCTGCTTGGTGCATTAGTTTGCCAGAGGTCACTCCAACTTCGCTGGCTGCATTAGTTTGCCAGTGGTCACTCTAACCTCGCTGGCTGCATTAGTTTGCCAGTGGTCACTCCAACCTCGCTGGCTGCATTAGTTTGCCAGTGGTCACTCTAACCTCGCTGGCTGCATTAGTTTGCCAGTGGTCACCCCAACCTCGCTGGCTGCAAAACTGTGATTTTGATAAATATGTGTGTCTGTATGTGTTTATTTTTGTGTTTGTGTGTGTGTCTAAGTATGTATCTATCCGTGTTTATGTGTGCATGTATGTCTCGGTGGGTCTGTTTTATTGTGTGTCTGTGTATACGTGTGTCCGCGTTTTCGCTGACACTAAAAAAGCTAACAGAGTCGAACAATCGGCCTGATAGAAGCAGGATAAACGAAAAGGAAATAGACACTCGTAATTTGAACATGAGTACCGTTAGCTACAAATAATGTCAAGAGCAGCAACAGTGTAAGTGTCTGATGGGATGAGAACTTGTACAAATTTTTTACGTGCGCAACAATACACACGGGTTTCCTAACTCACTATCCAGAGACCAGGGGGAATTACTAGAAGTCCAAGTCCACGGGAAAAAATCCCAGCCCTTACTGAACCTGGAACCTCTAGCACTCGAGGTGGACACTATGCCTCGAGACCACGCAGCCCCCCCACCCCCCCCCCCCCCATGTACAGTTAATAAACGAATGAAAAGTCAAGTAGAGACAAGAAAATTAAAGGGGTAAAAAAGAGATCGAAGGCAGATAAATAAGAGAAAAGGAAATCAAAGGCAAGGAAAGAACTGTTTTCCACCAGTAGAGATTTGGGCGTTTGGTGCTCCACTTAATTTCTGTATTCTAATCAATACTTGATGTGTGATGTAATCAATACCAGTCAGACTGCCTGTCTTTCTGAGGACACCTCATAGTACCTGTCTCTTACCTATCTCTTCTTCTTCTTAGAATCTATATTGTTCTTGTTCTTCTTGTTCTTCTTGTTCTACTTGATGTGTAAATGCAATGATGTAAGAATGAAGGGAGACCTCGAAGGGCAGAATGTTAGACGGGACTGCGTGCCCAATTCTTAACCCTTTAAAAATAAAGTTTGTTCGTTCGTTCGTTCGTTCGTTCTTCTTCTTCTTCTTCTTCTTCTTTTTCTTCCTCTTCTTCTTCTTCTTCTTCTTCTTCTTTTTCTTCTTCTTCTTCTTCTTTTTCTTCTTCTTCTTCTTCTTCTTCTTCTTCTTCTTCTTCTTCTTCTTCTTCTTCTTCTTCTTCTTCTTCTTCTTCTTCTTCTTCTTCTTCTTCTCTTCTTCTTCTTCTTCTTCTTCTTCTTCTTCTTCTTCTTCTTCTTCTTCTCCATTTTCGTCATCTTCATCATCATCATCATCATCATCACCATCATCATCTTTCTATCCATATTTGTTATTTTTCGATTTCAGTTTCTAGATAATGGTGATGGAGCTTATCTTTTGTGTATTTAACGCTAAACCATGAACTTTTCAACCTAGGCGCCTTAAAATGCATTAGCATTAAATAATTCAAAGCATAAATCAGCAGTGAAAAGATAAACGGATTTGCCGGACAACATATGGGCATTCTTTAAACAAGCATTCATGAATGCTAAATAGCTTTTATTTATAACACTGCGGGCTACAGGAAGATAGAAAGTGCTTTATCTTGCGCCGGTAAATAGATGCGTTGGTGGTGTTCATTACCTGGTGCTGGAGGGAATATATGCCTGGTTGGTGAACTGTAAATGACTAAATTATAATTTGTTCAGTACAGTACCATAAGTCGGCTCTGTGGCTAAGTCGATGCGAACGCTTCGTAATGCCAGGATGCTGGGTTCGATCCCAACTGTGTTGGTTTCGACAGTGGTATCAAGAAAGCAGACCGTCCAGAAAGCAGTGGCAAACTACTGGATGTAAATTTGCCTAGAAAAACCACACAACAGCCAGGGGCTGCTGGGGTTGGTTCTGCAAAGTCCTGTAAAGGATACGCAACTAACCACCACAGTACCATAAAATAAAAAGTGAAGATCCCTTTTCAAGCCTTTAGGCGCATCGGGCATAAGAGACGAGCATCCATATTTGTACAGACCAGTCGGTGAGTAATGTGGTCAGGATTACGCCGGCCGTCTCTACTTCCCCAGAACACACATTCTGATACCCACTTTAGGCTCAGTCAACCTGCGACGCCCCATACCATGATACAAATCCACGCAGCCAGCAGTGGGTTTCGATCGCGGTACGTTGGAATTAAGAGTCGGACTGGCAACGCCTAAGCAACTGAATGTGCAAAACAGTACCACATAGGCGACATAACCTTGGGGTTCAGGGCATTTGATTCCCCCCCCCCCCCCACCTAATTTTCTAAGAGGACCTTTCTCTTCTTTTACGCGTCCACCGTCTATAAAACTCCGGCGGAAAGGCTGCGGTTGTTAGTGCATCTACGGACTTTGGACATAGTTCTAGAACTTGAGTGTTGCGTGCGCATCCGCTGCACAGATCTGGCTTATTTGCATGCAGACACTTGATTCCGTTTGGTTTTGAAGGAAGCCCCCCCCCTTCCCTTCCCTAGTTAATCGACTCCTACGACATGCTTGTTGTGGATGCAGTGGGTTTATCCTTGTTTACCCCCACAGAGGGAGTAAGAAGCCTCAGATTCCGCATATAACCATTCATGAAAATTTGTATAATAATAATGTGGCAATCGATGTAATAATAATAATAAAAATAATAATAAATAATAATAATAATAATAAAACAATAATAATACTAATAATAATTAAATAATAATAATAATAATTAAATAATAATAATAATATTAATTAAATAATAAAAATAAAATAATAATAAGTAAATGTTGATAATAATAATAATTAAATAATAATAATTAAATAATAATAATAATAATAATTAAATAATATTAATAATTTAATAATAATTATTATTATAGTTAAATAATTAGTATAAAAATTAAATAATAATATTTTAATAATAATAATATTTTAATAATAATAATAATTAAATAATAATAATAATAATAATTAAATAATAATAATAATTAAATAATAATTATTATTGTAGTTAAATAATTAGTATAAAAATTAAATAATAATATTTTAATAATAATAATTAAATAATAATAATAATGCGCTGAAGGATAAGGGAACATAATATCGTACTTAAAAGTATATGAAATATACAAATAATTAACACACAGAAACACACACACACACACACACACACACACACACACACACACACCTGATTAAACTTATTTATTTTTATTCGACGGATCAACATCATGGCACACGGTATAACCCGTAAGTGCTCCGTTCTTCTTCTAACTCAAGCCTCAGTCTAAATAATCTCAGCACAGTGCACAACCTCTGTGGCACCGGCGAGGATCCTAAAATACTTTGGGTTGATTTTTAACTCCAAATTTTGCCTTCGGAGCGCCGTTAGGCTACTCTTTTTGATTTCCAACTGCCAAGGGATTTTGTTAAACGCTCGCAACAGTACACACAGGCGTCTCATCTTACTACCCAGAGACAAAGGGAAGTTACTAGAAATCCCAGCCTTAATCGGGCTTGAACCCGAGACCCCCAGCACTCGAGGCGGATACCATACCCCGAGACCATTCAGCCTCCCACAAGGTTAAACACGTTTAACATGGTTAAAAAGTCGACATCCAAGAGTTGACTGACTGACTATTGACTTTCTACCCCACTAGGACATCACACAAGCGACAAACACCCGATGACACAAAGTGCCACCATGTGGATCAGGATCACCGTGGAGATGTCCCAGAAACCGCGTTCAGACAATTGGCCATATTTATGGCCTGCCTATATTGCGGCCCCTGGCAAAAGCCAGAGTGGGGCTTCAAATAACAAAAAAAATTGCATCCTTAAAAGGACGTGGAACCTAATCACTCCAAGAATTACCATAATTATTCAGTACAGGCGCACAGCAAGAGGGCCTAAGTTTAAGGACTTAAGTGTCCCTGGTTGAACAGGGCGAAAAAAGGGGGGGGGTGGAACGGTTGGGGCGGGGGTGGATCGGTGGGTTGGGGGAGGGGGTTAGTCTTGAGCCACGAATGATTTTCTCGCCAGTTGGCCCACTACTTATATCGACACATCAAAAAACGTAATCAGATGACTGCTGTTTCAACTTCAGAGCAAACCGGTCAGCTCCGTTTCTGTGCTACCGTAAACACTTTCTAAAAACAAACCATTGCTGTAGTGAAATAAAGCGTAGACGCTGCTACTGGGGACGCCAAGTTGCTTGAGTAAAATCGGAAAACAAATTTTAAATTGAAATATCACATAAATCAATGTTTGCTCTTATAAAAGACAGCAGCCCATCACACATCAAGCGTTTTTTGGTACTAAGAGGTTTAAAAAAAAAAAAAAGAAAGGTTCAAGTTAGTCTCCCTTGACAAAGTAGGTCACGTTTCATTTATAAGTTTGTGGGGCTGTCCTATGTTCCTGTAGGCTATGGGTATGCCGCTCTGTTTTTTTTTTTTTTTTGTCTTGCATTTACGTTTTCATTCCGGGAAAGAAAATGCCTGGGACATAGGTTGCAGCATCGCTAGGGCGGTTGTGTTAGACCCAGTTTGTCCATATTTTTAAAGTATTAAATGCACTGGCGTGATTAAATATACAACACGTGATATCAACGGCATTGCGGAAAACCCCCGTAATCCTGTGCCAACGCTTTTGGCTCAAGGTCTACGAATCAGAAGTGAGCTAGTGTGTATATAGGCGGGATTCGGAGAGACCAACGTTAGTTTAACCCCTCCCCCCCCCCCACACACACACACAAAGACTTCGTCTTGACAAATCCAGCAGCGTATACTCGCATTAAATTCAGCGGCAGGAAGTTTCAGAACCAACAGTCCGACACTAGAAAAAAAAATAAAAAGCTATCTACATTTCCCCCTTGTTTCTGTCAATGTTCTCAGCCGGTTGGCGAAAGATTTCTCACATTTGACCACTAGGCTCATTCGAAACGAATTAACAACACTGCAAACAAGACACCGTTTCATTGCTATAGTTATGGCTGCTGGATTCGCCTGTACAGTTTGACCTTTCGCTTTCATTGCCCTCATGTATATGCATATATAGGTTGACCTTTTACCTTCACTTTTTTGTATCTGTGTATATATATATAGTCTGACCTTTCGTCTTCCTCAATATGTGACTTCCTGTCCCCCTTATTTTTTGGAGCATGTGACAGGAAATTTTATTTTAGTTAAATTACTTCACACTTTGGTATGTCGACCTCATCTGGCCCTAAAGTTAAGCAGTTGTATAAGTATCCATTTTTGTTTTGTATGCTTTCGTAGGCTTTCTCTCCGCAACGTTCGTTCTTTATCTCATGATTGCCTTCTTTAAAGCGTACCAGTTCTGCTTTGCATGTCTCGGACTTTTACTCACTATAGAATTACACTCTAACAATTTCGTTTTTTTACTCTATGATGGCTGTCTCATATTTTAACGTTGCTACCCAAAAGTTGTTAATGTTACCATCTAACGTGAGTGTTTCACCTATAAACACTTTATCTTCCACTCTGAACACGTTATCGCCCACTCTAACGTGAGTGCTTTAACTATTAACACTTTACCTTCCAATTTAAAACCGTTATTCCCCACTCTTACGTGAGTGCTTCACCTATAAACACTTTATCTTCCACTCTAAAACCGTTATTCCCCCACTATAACTGGAGTGCTTCACCTATAAACACGTTATCTTCCACTCTAAAGTGTGTGCTTCAACAATAAACACTTGATCTTCTACTAAAACCGTTATTTCCCCACTCTAACGCGAGTGCTTTACCTATAAACACTATCTTCCACTCTAAAACCGTTATCCCCACTCTAAAGTGAGTGCTTCAACTATAAACACTTTACCTGCCACTTTAAAACCGTTATCCCCTACTCTAACGTGTGTGCTCCAACTATAAACACTTTACCTTCCACTTTAAAACCGTTAAAAACCGGAAATCTGTTAAATGAACCTAACGTGCTTGCTGCCTATTAAAAAAAAAAAAATTTAATTGGAGTGCGAAAGATGAATGTTTGAAAGTGCTGGGTGTAAGACAGGCATGCGTATTCATTTGTAACCCTTCAAAAAGACAGCTTCTTCCTTCATTTATTCTTTTTGCGGGTGCAGATTTTGCGGAGATATCCGGGGAACGTCGCCAGAGCTATCGAGTGCGTGTTTTGTGCGACAATCTCCATAAGCACCTAGCGATTGTGAAGATACTAAACAGCGAGGGATAAAACATGGCGCAACAAAGTGGATCCTCTGTCCACTTTAAACTTTGAACTGGGCATACTCGCACTTAATGTGACCTACTCAAAACTTAACCCGACAGCTTTGCTGTTATCTGTAAGTTGCAGTTTCCTCCATCGCTCCACGGCTCTCAGTTATAGATTGAGTTTTTGACAGGGAAGAACATTGCTTTTTTTTTTCTCTTTCCGCTGCGTGGTCTGTTAGTTTGTTTTATTTTTAACTGTGTTGTCTGTTCCCCCCCCCCCCCCCCCCCCACTGTATTGTCTGTTTATTTTTTTTTTTGTCCCGCTGTGTTGTCTGTTCATTTTTTTCCGCTGCGTTGTGTGTTAGTTTGTTTTATTTTCCGCGGTGTGGTCGGTTAGTTTGTTTTATTTTCCGCTGTGTTGTCTGTTAGTTTGTTTTATTTTCCGCCATATTGTCTGTTAGTTTGTTTTATTTTCCACTACGTTGTCTGTTTGTTTTATTTTCCGCTGCGTTGTGTGTTAGTTTGTTTTATTTTCCTCTGCGTTGTCTGTTAGTTTATTTTATTTCCCGCTATGTTGTCTGTTAGTTTGTTTTATTTTCCGCTACGTTGTCTGTTAGTTTATTTTATTTTCCGCTGTGTTGTCTGTTAGTTTTTTTTTTTTCCGCGGTGTGGTCGGTTAGTTTTTTTTTTTTTCCGCGGTGTGGTCGGTTAGTTTGTTTTATTTTCCGCGGTGTGGTCGGTTAGTTTGTTTTATTTTCCGCTGTGTTGTCTGTTAGTTTGTTTTATTTTCCGCTGTGTTGTCTGTTAGTTTATTTTATTTCCTGCAATGTTGTCTGTTAGTTTGTTTTATTTTCCGCTGTGTTGTCTGTTAGTTTGTTTTATTTTCCGCCGTATTGTCTGTTAGTTTGTTTTATTTTCCACTACGTTGTCTGTTTGTTTTATTTTCCGCTGCTTTGTCTGTTAGTTTGTTTTATTTTCCGCCGTGTTGTCTGTTAGTTTGTTTTATTTTCCTCTGTGTTGTCTGTTAGTTTGTGTTATATTCTGCTGCATTGTCTGTTAGTTTGTTTTATTTTTCGCTGCATTGACTGTTAGTTGTGTTTCATTTTCCGCTGCGTTGTCGGTTAGTTTGTTTTAGTTTTCGCTGCATTGTCTGTTAGTCGTGTTTTATTTTTCGCTGCATTGTCGGTTAGTTTGTTTTATTGTCCAGTGCTTCTTCTTTTATAAATCCTGCCTGAAATTGAAACAAAGCTTCTAGGCTTCTGCAGAAGGTTGCTCCTATTGCAGCTCGGAACAAAGTGCCTTAGCGTACATATAACGACTGTATTCAGCACTTACACTTTCATGGGCCACCGGGTCGCCCATTGGCTGGACTGAAGACGACTTTGTCGCTGGTCGGGACAATATATGGTTCTGAATCCTTTCATCACATCAGTACTGCAAGAGTCCTTCACAGGGCTACTTGATAGCGAGCAGCGCCAAGCCATTTTATATGGCACACATAGCCTTGTCACAATTATAATCTAAAACTCCCTCTTCGTGTATGCTGGTTGAACATTTTTTTTTTATTATTTTTTTTTTAATTTTTTTTTTTAATTTTTTTTACAGTTTACACTTTTAGTTGCCAACGTAAAATGCATTATTTTACTTTTTATCCCCACTGTTTACTAATTATTGTTGTTCACGACATCACAATCAGCACACACACACACACAAAAAAAAACATTTCTCACAAAGCATATTCATTCCATTTAGGCACATGGATAACATCCGATGGAAGATGTACCAAAGTGATACGGAACACAATCAAACACACTAAAACCGCATTTTATCAAATAAAGAACAATTTTTTTTGCAATAAATCTGTCACAGGAGGTTAGAAAAAGAATGTTTGCATGTTATATAGAGACAGTTTTAACATACAGATGTGAATCCCAAACAGTTATTAAACAAACCAAATAATATCTTGAGACTTGGGAGATGCAGTTTTGCAGAAGAATCCTCAGAATTCCTTGGGCAGCCAAGAAGAGTAACCCAGATGTTTTGAAAGAGGCGAGTGCTCAGAGGCATTTTGTAACAAACTTAAAAAAGAGACAGTCATCATTTTTTTGGGTAATGTTATTAGAAGAGGGAAAATGGAATATGTTGTGACAACTGAAAATATCTATGGAAAGGGGAACACAGCACGAGAAGATTCCTGACGGCCTTTTGTCAAGGCACGGTGGGGTGTCAACACAGAACTGATACATGCAGCTGCGGATCACAGATTGTGGTGGGGCATGATCGGCCACCCGATCTTCTTCTTCTTCTTCTTCTTCTTTCTCTTCTTCTTCTTCTTCTTCTTCTTCTTCTTCTTCTTCTTCTTCTTCTTCTTCTTCTTCTTCTTCTTCTTCTTCTTCTTCTTCTTCTTCTTCTTCTTCTTCTTCTTCTTCTTCTTCTTCTTTTTCTTCTTCTTCTTCTGCTTCTCCTCCTCCTCCTTCTCCTCATTATTCTTTTCCTCCTCCCTTCTCTATTTCTTTACTAATCTGTATAGTCCGTCCTTTTGACTTTTCATCTGTTACCTTCTTCGGTAAGTGTCAGTCAATAATTGTTTATCTTATTGATCACGCTAGATGTTATTTCAGTTTGTTGCCTCTTTTTCACTACCAAATAATGTTAACCTAATCGTATTTGATCACGTGTTCACAAAATTCCGTTGTTATAGAAAACGTAACCGTGTTACTTGTTCGGTTTTTGTGATCATTTCTTTTTTTCTGTGAATCAAATCGAGCCAAATATTAGCCCAATCGTTTGGCATCTGGGCTGTGAGGGATTCTCTTCTCTTAGTGGGGTTTACCGCTCGTGTGCTAGAGGGTCCTATAATGGAAACAAGGAAGAGTACACTGTGACCTACCACACGTGTCGTAAGAGCCGACTTAGCCGGGTTGGAATTAGATTGGCTAATTTAGAGGGTATACAACTTTGCGGCAAAATCCGATGAACAGTGAATACATCTAAAGAAGATTGGTATGATGAACTGTAATGCACTGGTGGGCACCAAGAGTCTGATCGTGATTTCGACACACACACACGCGCACGCACACACGCACGCACACACACACGCACGCGCGCGCGCACACACACACACACTAAAGCCTTATTCACACGAGTTCACTTCGGGAGAACATCGGCTTTAATGTTCAATTAATATTAATTAGGGTTGTACCGAATAGTGATATTCACTATTCGGCCGAATACGAATAGATGGACCAACTATTCAGCCGAATACAAATACGTATACGAATAGTGAATCATCATCATCATCATCAGGTGCTTTGCCCACTGGATAGGCGATTATGTCTCGCCACAATCTGCGATCTCCTGCAACATGTATTAGTTCGTGTGCTGACACACCTCCATGCCATGCAACAAGACTGTCAAGAATGTTCTCTCGTTGTCTTCCTTTATCCCTCCTTCCACAGATCTTTCCAGTGGTCACAACATGTTCTATTTTCCCTTATCCTATAACATGGCCGAAAAATGATGACTCTCCTTCTGATGTCTGTGATAAGTTGTCTTCGGGCTCCCGCCTCTTTCAAAACCTCTTGGTGGCTTTTCTGTTGTTGTTGTTGCTGTCTAAGGTATTTTAAGCATTGTTTTGTAAAACCACATCTCTGAGGTCTCAAGAAATTGTTTAGCCTGCCTATCGATAGTCCAGGACTTACAGCCATATGTTAAAACTGGATGTATGTAGCAAGCACGAATTCTTTTTCTAACCTTCAATGACAAAGATATATTGCATAAAATGTTCTTCTTTTTATAAAATGCAGTTTTTGCCGGTCCTATTCTGTTTCTTATTTCAGTAATGCATCTTCCATCTTATGTTATCCATGTGCCCAGATACTCAAATTTCTGTACTTGTCCCAAAATAAAACCATTGACTTTTATTTCACATTTAGGAATAATTATTTTCTTTGATACCACCATTACTTCTGTCTTCCCACTATTCAAACTGAGGCCCATTCTTCCACTTTCGTGTATAAAATAGATCTAAAAAAAAAAAAAAAAATCAATAATGTCAATTGTACGCTGAAATATTATTTCGCAAAATGTAGTACAGAATAGTAAACATTTAAAAACATTTCATGTTTTGCATCCTTCAGTCAGTCAGTCTGTGCTAACTAATATCTAGGGATGAAAGTATTCTTAGTTTTATAACAAGTAACTAAACTTGTAAATTGTCACTGACCGCTTAGTTAATCCATGAAAGCGGCAATAGCTTCTCTCCCCCCCCCCCCCCCCCCCCCCCCCCCAAAAAAAAAAAATCGTTCCATGCTGTCAGCATTAAGGCAGCTTCTTGTCTCACTGAAGGTATTTCCAGCTGTACTAAACAGACGTTCACTTGGTACGCTCGTAGGTGGTGCACGAAGATAACTCTTAATGAACCAAGGTGGGAAATCTTGATATGTTTATTTGCCAGCAGTCCAGAAACGGATGAAAGGTAACCACTATTCGTATTCGGCCCCACCGCAACTATTCGGCCGAATACCGAATAGTTATTAGGTCCACTTAGGTCCACTATTCGGTCCCGAAGCGAATACGAAGCGAATATTCGGTACAGCCCTAATATTAATGTTTAATTCAGAATCGACATCACAGAACTCGGGACATTTCCATAATGGCCCCGTCCCCATCTTCAGCAGCAAGCACAGAGTTCAATTTCCGATAGTACCAGTAACAGTTTGATTGTATGTCCGTGTTGCCCTTCCCTTGAGTTTGACTGTCGGCCACATCCCCTGTTCACTCATTCTCCGCAGACCGTGATGATCCATCTGTGCTGGTCACTCGCTCCCACACTGGTCACTCGCTTCCACACTCGTCACTCGCTCCCACACTGGTCACTCGCTTCCACACTGGTCACTCGCTCCCACACTGGTCACTCGCTTCCAAACTGGTCACTCGCTTCCACACTGGTCACTCGCTCCCACACTGGTCACTCGCTCCCACACTGGTCACTCGCTCCCACACTGGTCACTCGCTCCCACACTGGTCACTCGCTTCCACACGGGTCACTCGCTTCCACCCTGGTCACTCGCTTCCACACTGGTCACTCGCTTCTACACTGGTCACTCGCTTCCACACTGGTCACTCGCTTCCACACTGGTCACTCGCTTTCACTCTGGTCACACGCTTCCACACTGGTCACACGCTCCCAAACTGGTCACACGCTCCCAAACTGGTCACACGCTCCCACACTGGTCACTCGCTTTCACTCTGGTCACACGCTCCCACACTGGTCACACGCTCCTACACTGGTCACTCGCTTTCACTCTGGTCACACGCTCCCACACTGGTCACACGCTTCCACACAGGTCACTCGCTCTCACACTGGTCACTCGTTCCCACACTGGTCACTCGCTTCTACACTGGTCACTCGCTCCCACACTGGTCACTCGCTTCCACACTGGTCACTCGCTTTCACTCTGGTCACACGCTTCCACACTGGGCACTCGCTTCCACACTGGGCACTCGCTTTCACTCTGGTCACACGCTTCCACACTGGTCACTCGCTTCCACACTGGTCACTCGCTTTCACTCTGGTCTGGTCACACGCTTCCACACTGGTCACTCGCTTCCACACTGGTCACTCGCTTTCACTCTGGTCTAACGCTTCCACACTGGTCACTCGCTTCCACACTGGTCACTCGCCCCCACACTGGTCACTCTCCCCCAAAGGGCTCTCACAACATCTAGTTTGTCATGCATCAATTTACACTAAATTTTGCAGAACCACCCAGTCTATCTGCTTGTATATTTCTCAGTACACCGGAATTTTCTGAAAAAAAAACTACCCAAAGAAGGCTAACTACTCGGGACCTTTGAAACGATGCTTGCCACTCTGCAGGGAGCATAGCGGTCCCAACATATGTTTCTTATGAATTGAATGTCGATCCTAGGTTATTTGATAACTACGTTATACTGCATATATATATATATATATGTGTGTGTGTGTGTGTGTCTGTGTGTGTCTCTCTGTGTGTGTATCTATATATATATATATATATATATATATATATATATATATATATATATATATATATATATATATGAGTTTCCGGTTTGTGTCAGGATGGCGGGACATGTTTCTCTCTAGCTCGGCGCATATCGGTTGATCGACGGTCCGACAAGCTGTCATCGCAAAACCACCAATTGTTTTAGAATCAGATTTCTGACTCTAACTGCATGACTAAATTTCAAATGGTCAGATTTCCGAACAAATACACAAATAAGGCAAGAATCCAGGCAAGAGTATGTGTCTAACTTTATACGAAAACGCCGCTGGAACTATGTCGGCCACGCCCTTAGAGTGGATAAATCAATACTTCCTTACCAAGCCCTCATTTGGACACCACAGGGGAAAAGATCTCGTGGAAGATCAAGGGAAACCCTACGTAGAACTATCATCAGGGAAGGCTCGCTCATGGGCCACTCAAACATCCAAGACCTACAACGGATTGCAACGAACCGCCATGCATGGAGAGTCATGACCTCTGCCCTATGTGCCGCACTCGACACAAGAGGAAAGACTAACTAACTATTAGTATATATATATATATATATATATACTGTGTTTCCGTAAAGTCATGACGCACTTTTGACCGGTCACAGGAAATCAACGAAAAGAGACAGAAGTACAGCGGTTCTAAACCTGTGGATCGCGACCACTTTGGGGGGGGGGGGGGGGGGGGGGGGGGGGGGGGGGGGGTAGAACGACCATGTCACAAGGGTCACCTAAAACAATAGGTAAACACATTTTCACTTATGTTATGAAACAGCAACGACAGTAATTTTATGGCTACTTTTCACCACAACACGATGAACGGTTTTAAATGGTGGCGAAATTGTAACACTATTATCTGGAAACACATCACTATCGTCTTTATGCCTAGTGGCACATGAGGCTTCAGAGAGGACTTTCCATGCTTTCTTGTCCTGTGCAATCTTCAGTACAGTTTTCCATGTCAGAGATGCCGCACTCAGTTCACTTTCCATCTTTCGTCTCTATATTATTTTTAGGCGTCCTTTCTTTTACTTGGTCGATTTTTCACTGTTTTAAATATGGTTCTTGCATTCCAGAAGCCAATTCTTAATTTGGTTTTGACGTCCAATAGACTTGTTTTCCCATCATGGGCTTTATTTCGGCTTTCACTCATGTTGTTCATGCTGACAGGGGGACTCTGTCCCAAGATCGCTAGACGTTTAGAGTCCTTATTTTCACTCGAAGTTTCAGTAACGTTTAGTTTTTCACAGGGCAGAGCTGTCAACACTGCGCTCAACCCCGAGCTTGTAGGACCAGAAGACCATCTTTAGTTGACGCCCCTAACTAATGACCTGTCCGGCTTGGGTAGCCCTGCCAGGAACGTACGTTCTCGCCGGCATTGCTTACTAGATCACTGAGGCTCTCAAGCTCCCCCCACTACAAGGTAATGGCCTCTGGGGGACGATCTCGAAATACCGGAAAGCTGAAACTAAACGAAGAACGCGTATGCAAAAGAAGTGGAACAACACTCAGCTTTAACTGCTCAGGGAAATTAGGGAACCCGATTAGAAATAACAAAGAACATGTTATCTTCTGAATCACTCCAGACCCTCTACATGTGAAACCCTCTTTTTAGGATCTTTGTTCAGCACTGGGAATTGACAACGGCATCTGACACCTTGTGTACATATTGAAATCAACGGGAATGCATCATCTCTTGGGAATTTCTATATATGTAGGACTGTATATTGATTGTTTTATTAAATAGTTCGCTTGGCTTACCTTGGCTTTCACACAAACAAACCTTTTATGATGAGATACCAGAATGTAGACGCTTTCATGGTGGTCGAAAAGGATAAAGAAAAAGGAGAAAACGCTTCAAGGACACGTTGAAGGCGTCACTTAAATCTTGCGATATTAACATGGACACTAAGGAGGCTTCTGCCTAACACCGGACTGTATGGGGAACGGCAGTCTGTGTCCGTTGTGGCGCGGCGACATGCGGGGCATCTAGACGTCCTTTTCTTTCTTCTTCTTCTTCTTCTTCTTCTTCTTCTTCTTCTTCTTCTTCTTCTTCTTCTTCTTCTTCTTTTTCCTTCTTCTTCTTCTTCTTCTTCTTCTTCTTCTTCTTCTTCTTCTTCTTCTTCTTCTTCTTCTTCTTCTTTTTTTTCTTCTTCTTCTTCTTCTTCTTCTTCTTCTTTTTCCTTCTTCTTCTTCTTCTTCTTCTCCTTCTTCTTCTTCTTCTTCTTTCTTCTTCTTCTTCTTCTTCTTCTTCTTCTTCTTCTTCTTCTTCTTCTTCTTCTTCTTCTTCTTCTTCTTCTTCTTCTTCTTCTTCTTCTTATTCTTCTTATTCTTCTTCTTCTTCTTCTTCTTTCTTCTTCTTCTTCTTCTTCTTCTTCTTCTTCTTCTTCTTCTTCTTCTTCTTCTTCTTCTTCTCCTTCTTCTTCTTCTTCTTCTTCTTCTTCTTCTTCTGCTGCTGCTGCTGCCGCTGCTGCTGCTGCTTCTTCTTCTTCTTCTTCTTCTTCTTCTTCTTCTTCTTCTTCTTCTTCTTCTTCTTCTTCTTCTTCTTCTTCTTCTTCTTCTTCTTCTTTTCTTCTTCTTCTTCTTCTTCTTCTTCTTCTTCTTCTTCTTCTTCTTCTTCTTCTTCTTCCTCTGCTTCTTCTTCCTCTTCTGCTTCTTTTTTTCTTCTTCTTTTTTTTTCTTCTTTTGCTTCTCCTCCTCCTCCACCTCCCTTTTCCTCTTTGTCTTTCTTTTTCTTCATTAATCTTTAACGTGTGGTTTTTACGTTGATTTACTTAGTTGTGTGATGGTTTACTGCTTGGCTCTGATATATGCATCTAACCGCTACCAGTTCAGCAAACACTTAATTAGTCGCCTTTTAGGACATACTTGTTAAACCCACAGTGATGGATTTACCCATCCGCACTCACCCACCAAATGGAACCAACCAGAACTCCGACGTCTAAACAGTTTAATTATATTTACTCAAAGAGATGTCCCTATTCTGATGTGCATTCCATTGACTCAAGGGGAAGTCGCTGTACTGCTGCGCATGCCATTGACCTTAGGGGAAGCACCTATTCTGATGTGCTTTCCATTAACTCAAGGGGAAGTCACTATTCTGATGTGCTTTTCATTGACTCAAGGAGAAGTCACTATTCTGACATGAAATGCATTTACTGCAGGGGAAGTTACTATTCTGCTGTGCATTCTATTGACTTAAGGAAAAGTCACTATTCTGACATGCATTCCATTGACTCAAGAGAAATTCACTGTTCTGTTGTGCATTTCGTTGACTCAATAGGAAGTTCCTGTTCTGCTGTACATTCCATTGACTCAAGGGAAAGTCACTATTCTGACGTGCATTCCATTGACTCAAGGGGAAGTCACTGTTTTGACGTGCATTCCATTGACTCAAGGGAAAGTCACCATTGTTATTTGCTGCTTTCGCATTATCTAATTTCGTCCTTTTTAGGACGAAATTTTTTGTCAATTGAAGCCCCACCCTGGTTTTGCCAGGGGCCGCAATATAGGCAGGCCATAAGTATGGCCAATTGTCTGAACGCGGTTTCTGGGACCTCTCCACGGCGATCCCCATCCACATGGTGGCACTTTGTGTCATCTGGTGTTTATCGCTTGTGTGATGTCCTAGTGGGGTAGAAAGTCAAGTCACTATTCTTATTTGCATTCAGCAGAAGAATTTCCCAAAACATTGTTCAACCGTAAGAAAGAGTTACACTATGGAACCTTGCGTCGCATTTAATCACATCGCCGATAGACGACTTCGTCGCCGGTCGGGACAGTATTTGGGTAGGTCTCCTTTGATCGTACTAAACACTGCAGGAGTCCTTTTCAAGGCTCTTTGAGGCGAGCAGTGCTAAGCAATTTTATTTGACGCACATAACCTGGGCACAAGTATAACTTAAAGCTCCCTCTTCAGGGATGTTGGTTGATTGTGACGTCCCCCCCCCCCCCCCCCCAAGCAAAGCAGCTTCTTACCCATTTTACGACGTCAGCTGCTAACCAACATGGGTGGTCTGACAACTTTCGTTAAAAAAAGGAAGATTATTTACATTATATATACCATATAGAATGGTGAGAATTGCCATATGAATACGATAATACCCAGAGATGCATAACAATGTAATCCCCCCCCCCCCCCTCGCGTCCACTCCGCCCCCCCTTCCCACCCACCCACCCACACACACACACACACACACACACACACACACACACACAAATAAATTAACTCGAACAATAATACGCAAAATACATATTGCTGGCCATATTTGTTAACCAGGGCTATAGAGAAGTAATAGGAGACGTTTGAAACTGGAAACATGCAAAACTTCTCTGATTTGGGGCTAGATGTGTAAGGTGGGCGTTTGTTTTATTTTGTGGGATCTCAGGGGATGGTGGGAACAACACCGTTCAATGGGAACTGCTGTTCCAAAGAATTGTCGGCACAATGAAGAAGTTAGAGGCCGGGGCTGTTATCTTGTTCTTCTCGTTCTTCCTGTTCTTCTTGTTTATGTTCTTGTTCGTATTCTTCTTTCTCTTTTTCCTACTCTTTTCCTCCATTGCCATTCTTCTTCTTCTTCTTCTTCTTCTTTTTCTTCTTTTTCTTTTTCTTCTTCTTCTTCTTCTTCTTCTTCTTTTTCTTCTTCTTCTTCTTCTTCTTCTTCTTCTTCTTCTTCTTCTTCTTCTTCTTCTTCTTCTTCTTCTTCTTCTTCTTCTTCTTCTTCTTCTTCTTCTTCTTCTTCTTCTTCTTCTCCTCCTCCTCCTCCTCCTCCTCCTCCTTTATTTATTTCGCCATTCACTCTCACACTGGCGGTTGGCACGTTGTGACGTGGTTTATAGCAATGTCAGTGCCTTGTGGTCCAACTCATCTTATTTTGCCAAACTCTTTTTTTACTTTTACGACATGCTTGTAAAAAGGCAGTAGGTTTATTCCCTGCCTAACCCCCCCCCCCCCCCCCCACTTCCTCCTCCTCTTTCCTCAATAATGGTATTCAGGACCCCACACTAGACTATCAAATATGAAAGCGCGACTTATCAAAAGCTGCAGCCGTTACCTGAACAATGCGGATGCAACAATTGCTGGCCAGTTATCGCTGTCTGTAGCTGTCACGGTCTAGTGAACGGATGTTTTGTGTGCTAATTTATTTATTATGATAGTCGCTGTCCGTATTATCAAATACGCGTTGGTACATGCAGCTACTACAAAGCGCGTTTGGAGTCATGCAGCCGCGTGTGGCAACATATTACATACAGCATTCAGACACACGTATGCTTCTTCTTCTTCTTTGCGTTCACCAGCTGTGAACTCTGACGGAAAGTTCTAGTTGTTTGTCTACATCTAGACTGAAGTCCTGTTCCAGAACCTGCGGGTTGTGTGTGCATCCGTTTTACAGATCTGACTAATTTTACGCAGACTGCTGGTTCCTTGCCTCTCAGGCAGATGCACTCCTGCTTTGAAAAAAGCTCCCAGTTTGTCGACTTTTACGACATGCTTTTGGGTAGGCAGTCGGTCTATTCTTGTTTTACCTATAATAGGGCCCCAGAACCCACACGGAGAACACCTCTGTTGAACACGGGCCCCAAGCGGACCGTTGAATCACTTGCGTTCTTCTGCTTGTTTTTGGTCTTTTACCGACTGTAAATACCAGTAGACGTTTCGGTTGTTCGTCCATTTCTGGACTTTGGTCTGGATCCAGAACTTGAGTGTTGTGGGTAAATCAGATTGGACTCAATTTGTATGCAGACTGTTGGTTCACCGATGCACTCCGATTTCTAAGGAAGCTCCCAGACAGTCGACTCTTAGACATATTTTGGGTAGGCATGTCATGAAAAGTTATAAAAACAAACGAAAAATAGATCAGTGAGCTTCACAATATGACGAACACAAATGGAAAGTGAACGTTGCGGCTATAGAGCCTTCATCAGCACATTAGATGAATCTAACAAAACCACACCAATACCCAGGCAGTGGGTCTATTTTGTTTCACAATAATGGGCCCCAGAACCCACGTAGGAAACGGGTTATAATCATACTTGATGTGGGTTATTGTGTATGTGTGGACTTCTGCGAAAAATACATAAGTCACCTTCATAAATTTGGCTAAAATGAGGGGTAGACAGACAGGTAGGAGGTAGGTATATAAATAGATAGCCAGGACAGACAGACAGACACAGACAGACAGACGAATGAACGAAAGAAATGGTAGGTACTGAAGGAGGTGGGTAGGAAAATAGATGGAGTGACAGACAGACAGTAGGAGGTAAGTATGGAGACAGGCAGGTAGGCAGGCAGGCAGACAGACAGACAGGTAGGAGGTAGGTATATAAATAGATAGCCGAACAGACAGACAGACGAATGAACGGAAGAAATGGTAGGTACTTAAGGAGGTGGGTAGGAAAATAGATGGAGTGACAGACAGACAGGAGGTAGGTATGGAGACAGGCAGGTAGGCAGGCAGGCAGACAGACAGGTAGGAGGTAGGTATATAAATAGATAGCCAGACATACAGACAGACAGACGAATGAACGGAAGAAATGGTAGGTACTTAAGGAGGTGGGTAGGAAAAAAGATGGAGTGACAGACAGACAGTAGGGGGTAGGTATGGAGACAGACAGACAGACAGACAGACAGACAGACAGACAGACAGACAGACAGACAGACAGACAGACAGACAGACAGACAGACAGACAGACAGACAGACAGACAGACAGACAGACAGACAGACAGACAGACAGACAGACAGGCAGGCAGGCAGGCAGGCAGGCAGGCAGACAGACAGACAGACAGATAAATAGATTCACATTGCTACGCGCAGTCGTGCACGCGCACACACACACACACACACACAATCACAATCACACATGCAGGGATACGCACACGCACACACACACGGATAGAATTACATCTGTTGGTTCTTTAAAAACTAAGGGAACTAACTCAATAAAAAAGGACGACTAACAGTTATCCCAGCATCAATTTCTGCAGTGTTTCAGGCCGATGATTATTTGCTCTTTGTTGCAATTGATCCTTGTTATAATTTTTTAACATATTCTTTTAAATCAGTGCTTGTCAACTCAGGGAAAAGAAAGTTAGCTGCGTATCCTTTACAGGACATTTCAAATCCAACCCTAGCTGTTTTTGTTTTGTTTTGTTTTGTGTGTGTGTGTGTGTGTGTGTGTGTGTGTGTGTGTGTGTGTCTGTGTGTGTGTGGCTGTTGTGACTTTTCTAGGCAAATTTTATGTTCAGTAGTTTGCCATTGCTTCATGAACAGCCAGCTCTCGGTACCACTGTCGAAACAAACTTACAACATCATAAACCGTCTGCAGATGGGATCGAACCCGGCACCAAGCATTGCGAAGCTCGTTTGCAACGCCTAAGCCACAGACACCGACTCAGCTTGTTAGCAACCCCTTAAAAAGAGGAAGGGAGACTGACTGACTGACTGACTGACTGACTTTCTACTCCACCAGAACATCACACAAGCGATAAACACCCGATAAAACAAAATACCACCATGTGGATGAGGGTCACCGTGGAGAGGTCCCAGAAACCGCCTTCAGCCATTAGACCATATTTATGGCCAGGCTATTTTGCGGCCCCCGGCAAGAGCCAGGGTGGGGCTTCAAATTACGAAAGATTTCATCCTAAGAAGGACCGTGAATGACTTACAAGGGAGGGAGAGAAACCGTGGGGCTCTTATAGGTTTTAACAAGGGAAAAGAAGGCGGTGGGCGGCATTGAGTAATTTCGAAATTGAGTGCATTCGTTTTTGTAAACCAAACATCGCTGCCCGCTTGATGTGGAGAAGAAAAGACGCTGGTGTTGGATAAGACATGTTCAGAATACCTGGGAATAATATGAATATAATGTCTTTGCACTGAGAGCCACGGAAACAACAAGGAATACGGACTGAGTTCCTTGAGGCGATTTTGCCATCCGAGAACAACAGGTTGCTGTTCCAGAATGGTGACTTTTTGGTTTTAAATGATGTCCGGCATGACAATCCTCTGTCTTCTACAGTGATGTGCACTAATATGTACACTGCAACTTTTTTGTCACAGTTCTTCTCCCCCTCCTCGTCATCATGTTTCTTCTCCTCCTCCTCCTCATTCTTCTTCTTCTTCTTCTTCTTCTTCTTCTTCTTCTTCTTCTTCTTCTTCTTCTTCTCTTCTTCTTCTTCTTCTTCTTCTTCTTCTGGCCTTCTTCTTCTTCTTTTCTTCTCCCTCTTCTTCTTCTTCTTCTTCTTCTTCTTCTTCTCCTCTTCTTATCTTCTTCTTCTTCTTCTTCTTATTCTGAGGCCCTTCTTCTTTCTCTTCTTATTCTTCTTCTTCTTCTCTCTTTTTCTTCTCCTTCTTCTTCTTCTTCTCTTCTTCTTCTTCGTCTTTTACTTCTTCTTCTTCTTCTTCTCTCTTCTTCTTCTTCTTTCTCCTTCTTCTTCTTCTTCTTCTCTTCCTCCTCCTCCTCCTTTTTCTCCTCGTTCCTCCTCCTTCTCCTCCACTTATTATTATGCTATTACGGTTAACAGCTATGCTGCGACATTTGTGTCTTTTGACACAACGCACCCAGTTTCACGAATCCCTAATGAGACGGAGGAGTCGACGTGGCGTAGCAGCTAGACGCTGGCCTGCAGATCGGAAGGTCGTGGGTTCGGGTCCTGAAGGATCGCGGACATTTTGTTTGAATGACGTTTGCTCCCAGGTGGCCACAGCTTTGCGTGGGTACCAGATACTGTCCTGACCACATCGCCCACCATTTGCCGATTGCTCTATAGAATGTAGGTCTAACCCTATATACTAAATACACTTGAAGGTGTGGAAAAAGGGGTCCTTTAATTTTGTCACCAACATCATGTAGCAGGTCCTTTGAAGAACATCGCTCTCATCACAGTCTTCCTGAAAGAAACTCGGTCTCTCGCCTCTTCTCCCGCCACATGTACTTTCACACTCAAGGAGTCACTACTCCTCCTCCTACTCATCCTCGTTCTCGGTCTCTCCCCTGCCCTCTCTTCCTGGTACCAGCCTTCTGCTATAATTTTTTCCAGTCCGTCGTGGCGCTTGTTATGACCAAAATATTTCAGCTTCCGAGACAGGATGCTGTTTATTAGCCAATCTTCCTTGATGTTAAGATTTTTCAAGATGTAAGTTTTTCTCCTCTTCTTTGTCCAAGATATTCTGAGAATCTTTCTATTTCATTTCAGCACAATTTTGTACTTGACCTTATTAAATGCCTTTTTCAACTGGCTTTTTTTTTTAGTTTTAGTTGCTTTATACCCGATCCGCCCTTTTTTGTCCCTCACTCTCTCTCCCTCTCTCTCTACACCTCTCTCTCTCTCTCCCTCTCCCTTTCTCTCTCCCTCTCTCCCTCTCCCTTTCTCTCTCCTCTCTCTCTCTCCATCTTCCTTTCTCTCTCTCTCTCTCCCTCTCTCTCTCTCCCTCTCTCTCCCTTTCTCTCTCCTCCCTTCTACCTCTCTCACTCCTCTCCTCCCTCTCTCCCTCCTCTCTCTCCCTCCTCCTCTCTCCTCCTTTCTCTTTCTTCTCTCTCTCGCACCCTCCTTTTTCTTCTCTCTCTCTCCTCTGTCTCCCTTTTCTCTCCCCCTCTCTCTCTCCTCCCTCTCTCCCTATCTCTCCCTCTTCTCTCCTCTCTTCCGCTCTCTCTATCTCTCTGCTCTCTCTCTCCCTCTCTCTCTCCCTCTTCTCCCTCTTCTCGCTCTCTTCTCTCTATCTCTCCCTATCTCTCTCTCCCTCTCTCTCTCTCCCTCTCTCTCTCCCTCTCTCTCTTTCCCTCTCCCTCTCTCTCTCTCTCTCTCCCTCTCTCTCTCTCTCACTATCTCTCTCTCTCCCTCTCTCTCTCCCTCTCCCTCTCTCTCTCTCCCACTCTCTCTCTCTCTCTCTCTTGAAAAAGCACCGGCAACCATACTAAAAATAAAGTGGGGATGGAGGAGGAGAGGAGGAGGAGAGGAGGAGGAGAGGGGGTGGGGGTGTTGTTATTATAATATTTTAGTGGCCTCTCGGGCTCCCCGCCGTCTATATTGTTTAGATAATGCACAGCCGGTTTTTTGATGACTTTGTTTACAACCGTAACTTAACGCCCGCTTCTACTTTTTTATTTTTGTTTTTATCCCTTTACCTCGTTGTTTGTGTGTACACTGTATGTGGCTGTGTGTATATAGTTACAGCTTTATGGTAAAGCATCTATCAGATAACACACTAGGACTACGAATCTGCTGCTTTTTTGCACTCATGTGACAATGGGTTAAATGCTTTTTCTACCAGTGGTAAAAATTTTAACCCTATTGCATGGGGGTTATATGCCTGCAGCCATAACTCTTATCTGTTCGCAGTTTTGTTATTAACTGTCTGTACAGATGCAGTTTTAACACCTGGCTATGAATAATGGACAGTCCAAAGATTTCTGTAGGATATCTTATGTAAGGCTTTGGACAGTCCGATTGTAGGAGAAATTAGTATCCCCATGATTGAGCTATTTAGTTAGAATGGACGCTAGGCACGGGTACTGTTTGGAGCCGAGGCAAATTGCCAGACGGTGACGGTTGCATTTTTGCTCTATCTTTAGACTGAAAGGATATAGTTTCGTCGCCCAGCTTCTGAATTTAATGCATGGCGTGACACTATGAGCTGCAAATTCCATTTAGTATGTTTTTTTTTTTTTACTGTGAACAACGTGGTGGTGTGAATTGTCAGTTCAGAAAGTGGCGCGATGCCTTTTGTGGTAGTTCCCTTATGTGAATAAAATTTATTGCGTGTGCAACGGCTGATCTATTAGTGACTTCTGCTACCATCAAGGATGAACTGCATTTCTAATGTCGGACTGTTTCTGTTAGCACTTTGGATGGCTACCGTATGCCTTTATTGCGTGTGTGTGCTAGATATGCTGAGACAGCAGTCTGTCAATCTTTCCACAAGGGACTGTGATAGACATTCTGTGTGTTTTTCGTTGGCACAGGAGCGGAGCAACTATGGGATGACCCGTTTGCTATGAAGCGGAAACTAAGATTACCAGACTAAAAGACTATTCAGTGCAATGTTGTCTCTAATATAACCACACTGTACCTCACATTGCCGATTTTTTTTTTTTTTTCATTTTCTGAAACATGCTGTAAAAGTCCATTACGAATACATATCTTGTTGTTGGTACGACCGTACTTTCTAGTCCCTCTGAATCGCCTTCTATCGCCTCCATCTGCATCCTCCTGCTAGATGGTAACGGCACACATCAAACATTAATCCTGCCCCGCTTTCTATTTCTAACCGCAGATCCATCTGCGTGTAAGATCATATCACCTTTGGCGTGAGTTGTCATTTATCGGCTGTGGTAGCAGATGCCCGAGTGAAAAGGGGAGGGGGGGGGGGGGCTGGAGGGAGGAGAGTAAAAAAAAAAGAGGGGGGGGGGGGAGATTGAGTACTTGGTGACACAGGGAGAGACAGAGCAACAGTAGCGGACTAGGATAGAAGATATTCGATAGTTCAACTTCGTGATGTGGTGAAACGTGTAAATCAGAAACCAGTGCTTTTACAGAAAACGGGTGATTGTGAACAGACATGACTAAAACGTTGTGTGTGTGTTTGTGCGTGCGTGTGCGTGTGTCTGTCTGTATGTGTGTTTGTCTTTCTGTCTGTCTGTCTGTCTGTCTGTCTGTCTGTCTGTCGGTGTATCTGTGTGCGTGTGTGTTTGTGTGTGTGTGTGTGTAAACATAAACATGAATATATACAAGAAAAAGTAATAGACTACACAGCACAGCAGAAATGGTGGGACTGAGAATAAATACAAAGAAAACTAAGATCATGACAAGCAGTCCAAACCAACAACCAGTGACCATAAATAATCAAACACTTGAAAATGTAGAACATTTCTTGGTAGTGTGGTGTCCCTTCCGGGAGGGACCGAAGAGGACTTGCAATAACGTGGAAGGATGAGGCAAATCTGGAAATCCAACAGTTACTGCAGGGCATCGAAACTCCGACTCTACAAAAGCATCATTTTGCCAGTTCTTCATTTTGGAGCGGAATGCTGGAGAATGACCAAAAAGGATGCACACAAGCTGTCCACCTTCCACCCACATGTCTACGTAGAATTATCAAAACTTTTCTGGCCAGATACAATCTCAAACAATCAAAGCCTTACTTCAAGTCACAAACCAAGAAACTTTAGACAGTATGATAACCAAGAGAAGATGTAAATGGCTTGGCCACGTTATGAGAATGAATCCTGATATACCTGCCGAAACAGCTCTCACATGGATACCAGAGGGAAAGAGAAAAAAGGGGCGCCCAAAAACAACATGGAGACGAACGATGGAAAGTGACCTGAGTGCGGCATCTTTGACAGGGAAAACTGCACTGAAGATTGCACAGGACAGGGAAGCATGGACAGTCCTCTCTGAAGCCTCATGTGCCACTAGGCATAACGAGAACTGATGATGATGACTAGAACGAGCCGGCGGATATTATATGTAGCATCTGGTAGTTAGCAGTGTGAATTTCTGTAGAAGGGTGTTCAAGAATGTGTGATGCGATGTGTCTCTGCTAGGGGTTAAATTTAACTCGTCACATTGCTATACTGACGTTCTTAGGTACACACAGTTACTAAGAATTAGGGCTGTACCGAATAGTGATTTTCACTATTCGGCCGAATACGAATAGCGGGACCAACTATTCGGCCGAATACGAATACGAATAGTGTATAAAATATAAATAAAAAACTAAAAAAAAAAAAAACATCCATAATGTCAAATGTACGCTGAACTTTTACTTCACATAAAGTAGCACATAATAGTCATCTTCTTCTTTAGCATTCTGAGCGCTTGAGTTTTACTGCTGCAGATATCACTCGTCTCCATTTATCTCTCTGGCTGGCCTTCTATTCACAATTTCTTACACCAGTTGTTTGTAGGTCTGGCTGGACATTAACTCTCGAACTTCTTTTTTGTCTGCCTCGTGGTCTACGCTCATTCCTCTCTCCGGTGTGTACAGTTTTTACTTCTCTGTCATCTGACATTCTTTCAATATGCCCAAGCCATTTTAGGTCTGTTAGCTCTCATGATGCCAGTGATCAGTGGTGATTTAAACAGATTATTTGCTACGTTGTTGCTTCTCACTCTCCATTTCCCGCTGTTAGCGTCTTTGATGGGTCCAAAGATTTGACGTAAGACTGTTTTCTAAAACCTGTATATATAAAACGACTGGTCTTATCAACGTTTTATATATTTTGATTTTGGTGTTGCGAGACACTTTGACTTTAGCAGATGTTGAAGGGCATAGTATACTTTATTTCTAGATTGTATTCTAGATTGTATTTCTTCTCGCAGCATGTTGGAGCAGTTGAAATGTGCACACAAGTACTTATACGTTTCCGTTGGTTTGATTTTCATATTATCGACTTGGATGTGGCTGGAGTTTAAATACTTTTCACTATTCGTACAAAATAGTAAACATTTAAAAACATTTTATGTTTTGCATCCTTCAGTCAGTCTGTGGTAACTAATAACTAGGAATGAAAGAATCCTAAGTTTTATAACAAGTAACTGGAAATTGTCAATGACAGCTTAGTTAATGCAGGAAATCTGCATTAGCTATAAACAAAACCAATCGTTCCATGTTGTCAGCGTTAAGGCTTTTTATGCAGAAGCGGGTGTAAAGTAAATACTATTCGTATTCGGCCCGACCGCAACTATTCGGCCGAATACCGAATTGTCAATAGGTCCACTATTCGGCCCCGAAGCGAATACGAAGCGAATATTCGGTACAGCCCTACTAAGAATACACCAGACGACGAACATTTAGTTAATTGATCTCTATTTGCTGTTCCAACAATCGTACTGTCCATGCGCTTACATGTGTTCCATTGGTGGCTACGAATGGCTGATTCCTGATGACATTGCCAACTATCTCACACGGTGTTTCTCTCTGCCGTTGCCTCACGGATCACACATCTGGATCATGCTCACCTATCGTACCTTGTACCTGTACACAGTCAAGACTTGCAGTCAGTAGACATTCATTTCTGCTCTCGAACAAGTACACGAGGTCATACTTTCTGCATTCTAATCAGCTGTTCTCTCGCATTCGACCGCACACAACCAGGTCCAAACTTCAACTGCCTTCCTGGGTTCACATCTTCTGTTCAAGTCTCACGCTTTCCTCCTATACCTAATTCACTCACCACAGAATACTCGAGACCTGCTTATCTCCTTTTCTTCTTGTTCCACTGGTCCTCAAACCTTGTCCTCCTAATCGGAAACTCTCTGAGATTACTCCGGGAATTCACAGCCACACAGTAATGTCGAGAACTGATATATATATATATATATATATATATATATATATATATATATATATATATATATATATATATAAATATATCTCCCCCTCTCTCCAAAGCCAGCCACCTTTACTTCCCAGGGCTCCACCTGATGCCCATTCAAGGCTGGATCAAGCTGAAAGTTAAAATCATGTTTTTAAAAATCATCTGCACTGTCAGGATTCGAACCTACAACCTTCCGATACGTAGGTGAGAGTCTAGACACTACACCACGGCGGAACCCAGAGTCGAGAGGATCGACTCATTTTATCCTGGTTTTTGTCTCCTCTCTCTCTCATATATGTATGTGCATGAGTATGTGTGTGTGTGTGTGTACGTGTGATTATAGGTAAGTATGTGCGTAGGTTTGTGTGTGTGTGTGCGCGCGTGTGTGAATCCGGTAACCTGGTAATCGCAGTTCCAAATTCACAGCAAACGAGTCACCACGAAGTTGCTCCGTTCCTATGCCAATGAAGAGTACACAGAATGTCTGTACCCTGTGAAAACTAACACGGAATGTCTATCACTGTCCCTTGTGAAAACTACACGGAATGACCATCACTGTCCACTGTGAAAACTACACGGAATGACCATCACTGTCCACTGTGAAAACTACACGGAATGACCATCACTGTCCACTAAGAAGAAGAAAAAGAAGAGAGGAGAAGAAGAAAGAAGAAGAAGAAGAAGAAGAGAAGAAGTGAAACTACACAGAATGACCGTCACTGTCCCTTGTGAAAACTACACGGAATATCCATCACTGTCCACTGTGAAAACTACACGGAATGAGCATCACTGTCCACTGTGAAAACTACACGGAATATCCATCTCTGTCCCTTGTGAAAACTACACGGAATATCCATCACTGTCCACTGCGAAAACTAGGCGGAATGTTCATCACTGTCCACTGTGAAAGCAGAAGAAGAAGAAGAAGAAGAAGAAGAAGAAGAAGAAGAAGAAGAAGAAGAAGAAGAAGAAGAAGAAGAAGAAGAAGAAGAAGAAGAAGAAGAAGAAGAAGAAGAAGAAGAAGAAGAAGAAGAAAAAGAAAAAGAAAAAGAAGAAGAAGAAGAAGAAGAAGAAGAAGAAGAAGAAGAAAGAAGAAGAAGAAGAAGTAGAAGAACCCCCTATAATGTAGGCCTTTCCCGATGACCTCCCTGTGAATTCCCTACCAAATCTCGCAGTCCCCAAGATTGGGTTTTTAAAAAAAAACCAGAAAGGACCTAAAACCCTGGTTTGCAATAATGTGTAATATACAAATAAAAACCTAAAACAAATTTTGCAACACATGGGATGTTGGGGTGGGGATGGGGTGGTCTATTTCCCTAAAGATTATCCAAAAGAACAGGAGACCTCATAAGCATTACACCCCCAGATAGCGGCTCCTCCAGTTGGCGGGAATGCGCGTGATCGTTATTCCCAAAGTGACACTCACCAAGGCAACATAAAATACATCACGAGTGGGAGCAACCACTCGTGACCGCCATTTGTGAAGGTGAGGGTTCAAGGTTGGTATCAGAATATCCAAGTAATTGTATTCAATAATTCCGTCGACGTGTAAGGTCGCGAAGGCTGGCGCACATTCAAACATCTTGTTTTGTGTTTCCAGATGTCTGCATAGCTAAATTGTAGAGATAGAATAGTTTCTGTATACGTGTAGATTGCCGAAGCTCCTGATAGCTGACGTATATGTAAACAAACACTTTTTGTTGTGAGTTTAGATGTTAACATTGATAAAATGTAGACATATAGATACGGTTTTAGTAGAAAATAAACAGTTGTGAACGTAAGTATGCACGGTGTATTTGATTTATATCTTATTTGAGACTGCGTGGCTAAGTGGTTAAGCCGTTCGCCTTGTATGCTGAAGATCACGGGTTCGTTTCTGGAAATGAAAACCTTCAGTTTAATCCCTAAGTGCATTTTTTTTACGGATATCCATTTGGGTCGTCTCTAGAGCTACGAGATTTGTGCTTTGTGCAAATCACTCGGCAAGCATTCTTAAAAAAAAGTCGGAATCATATAGGATAAAGTGCAATAAAGCCGATTATTTTTACTTGAAACCTTCAAGACCTGCTATGATTTTACAAGATAATATAGTCTACACTTTATTATACTAGGTGTATAATGAGTCTACGTGTTGAAATAAAACATGTGGTATTCATCCACACGTGTGTCCGAGCTTCAACTGACCAGACCGACATGAAGATTTCTCTCAAAGATACCACAGTTAGGTAACCTGGTGTATTCTAGTTCGTAATTTTATAACACTGTCTAGTCATGCCAGATGCTGATGAAGTCTTTCTAGCCAGAACGTTCATTTTTCATTCGTAATTCTGATATTTTGCAGCTAACTAGTTTTATGTTTAGTGTGGTTGAATACTTTTTCATGGTACATGCTGATATACACAATGTGTACGAAGTGTGTTGTAGTCTGCACCTAACTGTGTACGGTTTGGTAAATTATAAACTTTAAAATATACAGTGTTGCTGTGTGCATTTCAATATGTGACATGTGTTGTCTGATTACTGATTAAAGAATCGACATTATAGCACACTGGGCATACTCGTAGATGCTCCGTCTCACGTAGCAAATGACGTAAGGTGTAGATGCTAACTGTTCCCGTAGCACACTGATTATTAAGAGGTCCCGGGTAGTTAGCATCCTTTGGATATTTTCTCCAGGTCACGCCGGTGTGTTGGGAAATGAGCAGGCGGATAGACTGGCCGGTTCTGCACCACTTGGTGGTGAACTAATATATGACAAGCTAGATGTTGTGAGGGGCCCTATGGGAGCGAGTGAACAGTGCCGAGGAGGAGATAGATCATTACGGTCTGAGGAGAATGGCACTGCAAGGAGTTACAAGGAGATCTGGTCAACGCTCGACACTCGAGACGGATATACAATCAGACTGTTACTGGTACCATCGAAATTTTAACTCTTCGCTTGCTGCTGAAAATGGGGACGGAGAGCTTAAGGGAGTGTCCCGAGTGCTGTGATGTCGATTCCTAATTCAACATTCAACTGATTATACACACCCAGATCTCTTCCTCTCATCCATCCCTCCTTGCCGGATCCAACGTAATTCCTTGTTCACACATTCTTGTCCATGTTATTTTATCTAATCTCGTGTCTCCTGACAAAAGTCGTTCATATATGGTCTTTAGAATATCGCCCTTGTCCAATACAAGTGTTCCCATAGCTTTCGCTTTTGTAGCCAGAAAATCCGCTTTTTCATTCCCTCGCACTCCTGCATATCCCGGACAGTATATCCACGTGATTCCTTGCAATGTTGTCGTACTGATGCATGGTCTCCACTAGGGCTGTACCGAATATTCGCTTCGTATTCGCTTCAGGGCAGAATAGTAGACCTAATAACTATTCGGTATTCGGCAGAATACTTGCTGTCGGGCTGAATACGAATAGTGGTTACATTACACCCGTTTCTGCATACACTGCTATAGAATGAAAATACTCTCATTACCACAATAGTCGCTGTTGCCTAAGTCTGTCGTAGCGGGGGCAACTGCGACCTTGGTTGCGTGGTACAGCAACCAGTTTTAACATATGGCTGTTGAGTCCTGGACAATCGGTAGGCAGGCCAAACAATTTCTTTAGTTCTCAGAGATGTGGTTTTACAGAACAATGCTCAAAATACCTTGGACAGCAAGAGGTTTTGAAAGAGGCGGAAGCCCGAACACAACTAATCACAGACATCAGAAGGAGACGAGTCATTATTTTTAGGCCATGTTGTGAGAAGATGGAAAATGGAACATGTGGTGACCACTAATAAGATCTGTGAAAGGAGGGATAGAGGAAAACAACGAGAGAAGATTCTTGACAGTCTTGTTGTATCGCATGGAGGTGTGTCAGCACACGAACTAATAAATGCTGCAGGAGGTCGCAGATTGTGGAAAATCCAGTCACATGATGATGATTATACACTATTCGTATTCGGCCGATTAGTTGGTCCCGCTATTCGTATTTGGCCGTATAGTGAAAATCCCTTTACGGTACAGCCCTAGTCTCCACACACGCCACGTAAGCCCATTTGGAATGTATTGTCGTCTACACGTAAATATGCATGTGTATAGTCTGCAGAAAATAATGCGTGTTAAATATACAAGGTATGTTAAGTCTTTGCTTGAACATTCAAGATGTGTTAAGTCTTTGCTTGAACATTCAAGATGTGTTAAGTCTTTGCTTGAACGTTCAAGATGTGTTAAGTCTTTGCTTGAACATTCAAGATGTGTTGTCTTTGCTTGGACATTCAAGATGTGTTGTCTTTGCTTGAACATTCAAGATGTGTTAAGTCTTTGCTTGAACATTCAAGATGTGTTAAGTCTTTGCTTGAACATTCAAGATATGTTGTCTTTGCTTGAACATTCAAGATGTGTTGTCTTTGCTTGAACATTCAAGATGTGTTAAGTCTTTGCTTGAACATTCAAGATGTGTTGTCTTTGCTTGAACATTCAAGATGTGTTAAGTCTTTGCTTGAACATTCAAGATGTGTTAAGTCTTTGCTTGAACATTCAAGATGTGTTAAGTCTTTGCTTGAACATTCAAGATGTGTTAAGTCTTTGCTTGAACATTCAAGATGTGTTAAGTCTTTGCTTGAACATTCAAGATGTTTGAAGTCTTTGCTTGATCATTCAAGATGTGTTAAGTCTTTGCTTGAACATTCAAGATGTGTTAAGTCTTTGCTTGAACATTCAAGATGTGTTAAGTCTTTGCTTGAACATTCAAGATGTGTTGTCTTTGCTTGAACATTCAAGATGTGTTGTCTTTGCTTGAACATTCAAGATGTGTTAAGTCTTTGCTTGAACATTCAAGATGTGTTAAGTCTTTGCTTGAAAATTCAAGATGTTTTAAGTCTTTGCTTGATCATTTAAGATGTGTTAAGTCTTTGCTTGAACATTCAAGATGTGTTGTCTTTGCTTGAACATTCAAGATGTGTTAAGTCTTTGCTTGAACATTCAAGATGTGTTAAGTCTTTGCTTGAACATTCAAGATGTGTTGTCTTTGCTTGAACATTCAAGATGTGTTAAGTCTTTGCTTGAACATTCAAGATGTGTTAAGTCTTTGCTTGAACATTCAAGATGTGTTAAGTCTTTGCTTGAACATTCAAGATGTGTTAAGTCTTTGCTTGAACATTCAAGATGTGTTAAGTCTTTGCTTGAACATTCAAGATGTGTTAAGTCTTTGCTTGAACATTCAAGATGTGTTAAAGTCTTTGCTTGAACATTCAAGATGTGTTAAGTCTTTGCTTGAACATTCAAGATGTGTTAAGTCTTTGCTTGAACATTCAAGATGTGTTAAGTCTTTGCTTGAACATTCAAGATGTGTTGTCTTTGCTTGAACATTCAAGATGTGTTAAGTCTTTGCTTGAACATTCAAGATGTGTTAAGTCTTTGCTTGAACATTCAAGATGTGTTAAGTCTTTGCTTGAACATTCAAGATGTGTTAAGTCTTTGCTTGAACATTCAAGATGTGTTAAGTCTTTGCTTGAACATTCAAGATGTGTTGTCTTTGCTTGAACATTCAAGATGTGTTAAGTCTGCACTCGATTATTCAAAATGTGCTATGCGTTTTTATTTCAAGACGGCGACTGTTGCCATGACAACAGCTTAAAAAAAGTGTAAAAATGAATTAACATCTATCGCTGAAAAACGACTTTTATAAAATAATCAATCTAGCTTTGTTAAATTAAAAACAATACTGTCTACACTTTATTATTTTAGTCCTAAGAATATGAACAGTGTCTGGTGGAGTCCTTGCTAGTTTATTTCCAAAAAAAAAAAACATTATTATTAACGTTTTACATTCGGTCAAACCATGCTCCAGAATTCCGACTACCCAGCTGTGTTTTTATCTATGTCTAGCACGCATAATGTGTGTCCCACTTGGGGATTTGCTGTCAAACCTTCGTTTACCAAAAGAGTTAGAGATATGAGGTGTTAACTGTCTGCTCGTCTCCGTGTGGGATGCCATTTTTTTTTTAGTCATTTCGAAGTCCCATCCTAGATTTTGCCGGGGGTCCTAAATATAACCGGGCCTGAAATATGGCCTAACGGCTGAACGGGGTTTCTAGGGTCTATCCATTGGCGATCCTTATACGCTTGGTGGCACTTTAAGTCCCCTGGTGTTTATCGCTCTGTGTAAGGCCCTGGTGGGGTAAAATGTACTTACTTACTTAGATATAAGGTGTGTTACAAGTTTGCCCTTGACTATATAAGGTCTAGTCATCATCATGTAGGAGGTCTTTTGCAAAACGTCGCTCTCATCACGATATGCCTGAAAGAAACTCGGTCTCTCGCCAACTCTCCCGCCTGATGTGATTGCATACTCAAGGAGTCACTTATTTCCTGTGTCCATCCTCGTGTCGGTCGGCCCCTGCCTCTCCTTCCTGGTACCGTGCCTTCTGCTATAATTCTTTTCGGGTCTGTCGTGGCGCTTGATATGACCAAAATATTTTAGCTTCTGAGACAGGATGCTGTTATTAGCCAATCTTCCTTAATGTTCACATCTATCAAGATGTCAAGATATTCTGAGAATCTTTCATAGCATTTCAGGTCAAAGGGTAAATAACAAACAGTATTTAAAGACACATAGCATGTTATACGTCTACACTTGATTACACATTGTGAATTTGTTCGCGTAAAGAAAATAGATTTTTCATGAATTTGCTTACTTGAGACAAGCCGATCTTTAAGAAAAAATTTGCTTTTTTTTTTTCAAAAGTTTGTTTATCCAAAGCAAGTAGATTTCCCTTGAAGTTTTTTTCTTTTATAAAGCGGGTAGATTTTTCAAGAAATTTGTTTGACAAGTTTGATTTTCCAGGAAATTGGTTTCTTCAAAAAAAGTTAGATGTTCCCGGAAATGTTGTTTCTTCAGCGATCTCTGGTCATGCGCATAATCCACTGTGGGTCATAAACTGGGATGTCTTTTCAAGGTCTCTTAGGTTTCCCCAAAGTTCTACTGGGTGTTGCCATATGTTGCTCCGCAGCTCCGCCAGGAGAGGACAGTCTTGCAGGACATGTTCTGGAGTCTGTTCAGCACGAAGGCACTGGCAGAGAGCTGTTTGGCTCATACCTAATTTATGTGAGTGTTTATTGAGTCTGCAGTGTCCAGTATGTAAGCCAAAAACTGTGACTTGGTCTATTCTGTTCAAGTGTTTCAGAAAATCTTTTTCGTAGTTATAACAAGTGTTGATTTTCCAATCTGTTTCTGATTTTCTCTTAATGAGAGTTTTGACTTCAGGAAAAGATAGTGGCTGGTAGGTCTGTGGTTTGTTACTGCCTTCCTTGGCTAAAGCATCAGCGCTTTCATTGCCTTTGATGCCACAGTGAGATGGAATCCACTGCAAGTGAATTTCTGCCTTTTTTGACAACATAGCAAGATCTTTTGTTAGACTTTGCATTGTGCTGTCGGTAGGTTTGGACTCAAGGGCCTGTATAGCTGAAAGTGAGTCAGTGAGAAAAACCATCCTGCCTGCGGTAATTTGCAGATTGTTCATATACTGTGCTGCCATCAAAAGGGCTGAGAGCTCTGCCTTGTAGTTAGAGCAAGTTCGTCCGGTGGGGGCTGCCAGGGACACAGTAGTGGCATCTGGGTGTTTTATGTACACACCTGCCCCACCATTCGTAGTTGCCTCTTTCGCTGATCCATCCGTGTAGATTCTCGTCTAGCTGTCTTGTGGGAACATGTTGTTGAGGTATTCCATTTTGAGTGCTTTCTTTACTAAAGCGGGCTCAGCATCTTTGTTTCCCAGGTTCGGGATGGATGTTGACACATTGAGTGTCAGTTTTGCAGAGTCCCAGAGATCAAAAGATAGCTCTTCAGGTGTACATTGTTGGTTAAGTAGTGAAGAGAATGACTTTCCAAATTCCTTAGTTAGATGGTTTAGGCTCGTGCACTTTATTCGGTTTTTTGTCTTGGCTGTCAATTTTTCGTGTAGTGGGTGGTTTAGCATTCTCTTCATTTTTTCCGCAAGTAGAATTGCTTTTGTCCTTCTTCTTTCTTCTAAGGGGATGATGTTGGCTGCCTTTTCCAATTCTACAATAGGTGTAGATTTTATGGCTCCCAGAATTGTACGCAGACTTCTAATTTGCGTTTTGTCTAGTACCTGTTTATTGGAATGGGCTGCTGTTATCCATGACGATGATGCGTATTCGAGAGTTGGTCTGACTGTGCCGATATATACCTGCTTCAAGATGCAACTGTCTGCTCCCCAAGTGGTGCCTGCCAATTTCTTCATTACACCTTGTTTTCTCATAGCTTTTTTATTAGTTTCCAGTATGTGATGTTTCCATGTCAGACGACTGTCAAGCTTGACTCCCAGGAAGGTTGGAGTATTGGAGCGTGGAACAGCATCATTGTTGAATTTTAATGTAAACTTTTCCTCCGTTGTAGACAATGAGAAGAGCGTTGCTACAGTTTTGTTCCTGTTTACTTCGAGGCCCCATTTGTTGGCCCAGTTTATGACACTATTCACACTTTCCTGGAGTTTTGATATGGCAGGTCCAATGAACTCAGAGGTGTACCACACAGCTAGGTCATCTGCATGAAGAGAATGAGATACATGTCTGGGTAAAGCTTGAGGTAGGTCGTTGATGTAGATGGAAATTTTGTTTAAATGTTAGATTCTCCAGAAGTGTATTTGCTAAAAAAACAAATAGATTTTCAGAAGTTTGATTTGCTTTAAAATGTAGATTTGTTTCAAAGTTCCATATTTAATTCTTTGTATTTTTTTTTTTTTTATTTTCTTTATTTAAATAAGTCGATTGAAAGAAAAGTGACACTTGGTCCGTGGTACTTGTGATATTTTCAGATGCCCCAACGTTACAGCCTCCGCTTATCAGGCACGGCTCGTGAAAATGATGATGATGATTATGACAAGGGGGTGATAGAAGTCAAGTAAGCCTGGGCACTTACGGATTAAATTGATGTGCGAAGATTATCTAACCATGGATTAGCATTATTGACCTGAGCTTTTGTGCAGAACATGCTGTGATTCAGCAGTAAGAGCTGGGGAGAACAGATTTACTTGTGGGATGTCGGAGACGAAGATCAGCCGTTATCGAATGTATCACAGCTTGAAGATGTTGGCTGAAACAGAAACGTGGCAATGCAAAGCAGTTGAACGATACATGGTCTTTTTAGTTTTCCTCCTCCTCCTCCTCCTTTTCTTCTTCTTCTTCTTCTTCTTCTTCTTCTTCTTCTTCTTCTTCTTCTTCTTCTTCTTCTTCTTCTTCTTCTTCTTCTTCTTCTTCTTCTTCTTCTTCTTCTTCTTCTTCTTCTTCTTCTTCTTCTTCTTCTTCTTCTTCTTTTCTTCTTCTTTCTTTCTTTCTTTGTTTCTTTCTTTTTCTCCTTCTTCTTATTCTTCTTATTCTTCTTCTTTTTCTACTACTACTACTACTACTACTACTACTACTACTACTACTACTACTACTACTACTACTACTACTACTACTACTACTACTACTACTACTACTACTACTACTACTACTACTACTACTACTGCTGCTGCTGCTGCTGCTGCTACTACTATTACTACTATTACTACTACTACTACTGCTACTTATACTGTTGCTACTACTACTGCTATTATCACCAACACCACCACTACTTCTTCTTCTTCGTATTCAAACGTGTTCTAGCTACTGCTTTTATTTTTTATCGTTCAACAACCCCACCCAACCCCTGGGGACCCAAAAATGCAGTCCATTAATAAACTACCTTCTTGGCGCCACCGGCACACCTAACGTACTAATTTTTTTGGTAAACCAAAAACCGGCTTTACCTCGCATTAGACTTCAAAGACACCAAACATTCCCGACTTCTTTTCTCTGGAATTGCGACCTATCAGGACAATTATCTAATCAGAATCTCATTCCCTAAAGCTGGGTTTAGCTTTCTATACTTTGGCATTGTATTACAAACCAAGTCTTGCTGAAAAAAAAAAGATCAAATAGATGACGATCAGACGATGTCGACTTGTATAGATTATGAGCTATTCTCCGCTTTCTCCTATATATATATATATATATATATATATATATATATATATATATATATATATATATATATATATATATAAAAAATAGTTCTTCTCCTTTTTTTCTCTCTTTAATTATTGTTTATTCTATCAAAGTGGAGTGTCGATTAAAAGTGCTTTGTGTGGGGTTTTTACTCAGAATTTCTTGTGTGTGAGTGTTGTGTGTGTATATACATATATATATATATATATATATATATATATATATATATATATATATATATATATATATATATATATATATATCTTTCTGTTCATCCACCCACCGGTCCCCCGGCTGGTCTGTCTGTCTGTCTGTCTGTCTACCTGTCTACTTACTTTCTGTTTGAATTTAAGGATCCACTATGTGTTGTTTCCAGTGTCTGTGTCATTCTGTGCTGATGTTAATGTGTGTCATTCTGTGTTGTTTCTAATGTGTGTCATCAATTGGCCTCCATTTCTTTAATGTTGTTCTCCATTCCATCCTTCGATCTTTTGCCTGATCGCCACTGCCGTGAGTTCGTTATATTTTTCAGCGTGGCTTTTAGTGGCACTGGATAAATGTGAAGTATCACATTTCTGAAACGCTCTTTTCGAAACAGTCGGCTTCTGTGGCTTGGGCGATCCGAACGCTCTCCGTAATGCCGGGTTCGATCCCAGCTGCGAGCCTTGCGTTGGTTTCGACAGTGATATCGAGAAGATGATCGTCCAGAAAGCAATAAATCGCTACCGGACATAAAATCGCCTAGAAAAACCATAACAGCCAAAAAATGCTGGGATTTGTTCTGACATGTCCTGTAAAGAATACTAACTTACTTTTCAAAATAGCTTCCCTTCGTTTCTCTGCTTCGTTCATCCGAAGGTCAGTCAGTTCTCGTTATGCCTAGTGGCACATGATGCTTCAGAGAGGACTTTCCATGCTTTCCTGTCCTGTGCAATCTTCGATGCAGTTTTCCATGTCAAAGATGCCGCACTCAGGTCACTTTCCATCGTTCGTCTCCATGTTGTTTTTGGGCGCCCCTTTTTTCTTTTCCCCTCTGGTATCCATGTGAGAGCTGTTTCGGCATGTATATCGGGATTCATTCTGTAACGTGGCCAAGCCATTTCTATCTTCATCCGAAGGTGTGATTGTGTTTTGACCGTTTACAACGTGGCTGCGATATTTGCGTCTTTCGACCGACACTTCCGACTCCTGCAAACATTTGTAGACAGGGTTAACCTTCCCTGAAACATGTTTTCAAACATCAACATGCCTTGAAAGCTGAATTGCTCTAGTCAAAGTAACACTGCAGATGTTTGGAAAACACAGTAACTGGAGAATAATTTAAATGTAAACATACAAGCAGGTGTCGGCCATTACCAAAATGGATATTGGATACTAGAGGCACACTGAGTATACGGCCAAAGCTGAATGAATGAAGGAAGTTCAACCCCAACAGGACTGTGCAACTAGCGATAAACACCCGGTGACACAAAGTGCCACCATTCAGATGAGAATCACTCGGGCTCAAGTCCCAGAAACCCCCTTCAACCGTTAGGTTATATTAGGACATCAGAAGGAAACCGCGTAAAGTTTTAAAATAACACCTCCCCTTCCCCCTTTTTTTTTAACAAACACACACACACACACACACACACACACACACACACACACACGATAGTGTGTGCCATATTTGGGCATGAGACAGTGACCAGAGTTCTTCCCTACTGGCAGTGAGGAAAGCGACTTTATGCAAAGGATCTGCTGCAAAATCACTGGAGACTTCTGGACAAAAGATAGACATCGATACAAGTGGGACAACAACATCAACAAGAAAAAAATGTCCTGTTAGGTTATCACGATAGACGTCATTGCACATTGAGCATTCTCATGCGTACTCAGTCCTCCGATGCAGCAGCCACTTCAGGGTACATCTGCTAATTGCTCCCATGAGAAGTTAGATATAATGTCTACTATCTCTGCCTCAAATGCGCCATAGACGTGCTTTACCGTGCTTTACTTCCATGTCACGTAATCGTGTTAGTGTCAGAGATCCGTCATTCTCCACTAGCCCCGTCCGTACAGCGTTGATGATGTCTGTTTTCTGTGCATACTTCTTCCATCATGTGTTGGTACATTGCTTGCTAGAAGACAAAAGAGTTTGCAAGAATGTACAGTCAGGAACAGTGACAGAGATGATTGGAGGTCACAAAAAGAGGAGGATATAGAGACCAAGATGGACCAAGAACTGGTTGAAAGTTAGCAGAGAAACTCTACAACAGTACAATGTGTGGATAGCCGAAGCCACCAGGAGTATTTGAATCAGGACATTGTATCTCCTTTAGCACACGAAGTACCTGTAAAAGAAGAATGGGGTCAAAGTATGACGGACTGTTTCTATTACTTTCTGTATGTGGGCGTGTGTGTGTATGTGTGTACCGGTGGCTGGGTGGCTGGCTTGCTCGCTATTCCCGTCAACCATAACTTAATATAACCCTTGACCCCTTCTTTTAATGAAGGTGTGTCCATGGAAGCACTAACACACAAAACCCACTATCCTTCTATATCTTTCGCATGTTGAACAAGTGTGTAATACTTCTGTCCATTTCTGAGGTTGTTTGTGATTCCAGATTCTTCTACGCCCCCCTTTTCTTTCGACCACCCCAGCCCCCTCCCCCTCCCTTTTTATTGCGGGGGGCGGGAGGGGGAGGGGAGGCAAGGGGGGGGGATGTAACGTTCGTTGATGAGCTCTCTCAAGAGCACTGTTAACACTGATGTTCATTTTTGAAATGACATCACTCCATAATTTCCGAGGTCTTCCACTTGCTATATACCCGTTGTAATGTTTTAATGTTGCTCGCTGTGGTAGATAGTACCAGGACATTCTTGTTAGGTGTCCAAACCACTTCATTTGTTGTTGTTTGATGACCTGTAAGACTGGCTTTATTCCTAGCATTCGTCTCATTTCGTGATTTTCACGTATAATATTTATGTTACAATCACTCATCTGTCGAACACAGTATGTTCCTGTTTTGATTTGTTGTTCCAATTTTATTATCTGGCGCTTTATTTAATCCAAGATTAAAGATCTGCTGCCCGGATTTACGGTGTCCTTTGCGTTTCTTCCCATTCCGCTAATCATTTCATAGGTAATAATCTTCTTGAGATTTTCAAATCGGGTTATTTAATTAATTTATTTGCTGTCTCCCTTATCCCAGTCACTCCCTCTCATGTTTCTTTTCTCCTCCTTTCTGCGTCCCCTTCTCTAGCAGTCTCACACTCTCTGTACGTAATGTCAGACGGGTCTTTTTGTCAAGTCTGGTGTTCTTTCCCTTTCCCTCACTCTCCCATTTCTCTCCCGGTGATAATTTCTCTCTGCTTCTCTCTCTCTCTCTCTCTTCCTCGTCCCGTCACTCTCCAGCTCACATCTCTCTGCTTCTCTCTCTCTCTCTCTCTCTCTCTCTCTCTCTCTCTCTTCCTCGTTCCATCACTCGCCAGCTCACATCTGTCTGCTCCTTTCTCCTTTCTCCTTTCTCCCTCTCTCTTCCTCGTCCCATCATTCGCCAGCTCACATCTCTCTGCTTCTCTCTCTATCTCTCTCTCTTTCTCTCTTCCTCGTCCCATCACTCGCCAGCTCACATCTGTCTGCTCCTTTCTCCTTTCTCCCTCTCTCTTCCTCGTCCCATCACTCGCCAGCTCACATCTGTCTGCTCCTTTCTCCTTTCTCCCTCTCTCTTCCTCGTCCTGTCACTCGCCAGCTCACATCTGTCTGCTCCTTTCTCCTTTCTTCCTCTCTCTTTCTCGTCCCGTCACTCGCCAGCTCTCGCCAGCTCACATCTGTCTGCTCCTTTCTCCTTTCTTCCTCTCTCTTTCTCCTCCCATCACTTGCCAGCTCTCGCCCTATCACATCTATCTGCTTCTCTCTCCTTTCTCCCTCTCTCTTCCTCGTCCCATCACTTGCCAGCTCACATCTATCTGTTTCTCTCTCCTTTCTCCCTCTCTCTTCCTCGTCCCATCACTTGCCAGCTCACATCTATCTGTTTCTCTCTTCTTTCTCCCTCTCTCTTTCTCGTCCCATCACTTGCCAGCTCACATCTATCTGTTTCTCTCTCCTTTCTCCCTCTCTCTTTCTCGTTCCATCACTTGCCAGCTCACATCTATCTGTTTCTCTCTCCTTTCTCCCTCTCTCTTTCTCGTCCCATCACTTGCCAGCTTACATATGTCTGTTTCTCTCTCCCTTCTTTCTCTCTCCTCCTCGTCCCATCACTCGCCAGCTCACATCTGTCTGCTTCTCTCTTATTTCTTCCTCTCTCTTCCTCGTCCCACCACTCGCCAGCTCACATCTGTCTGCTTCTCTCTCCCTTCTCCCTCTCTTTTCCTCCACCCCCCCCCCCCCATCACTCGCCATATCACATCCGTCTACTTCTTTCTCTCGTTCTCTCTCTTTCCCCGCTTTGTTTCATCACAATTCCTCTATCACCTCATTTTGTTAAAAAAAAATTTTCCTTTATCTCAGTGTCTTGTCCCAACACTTACCTCTTTAATATCTCTCTGACTGTCTCTGTCTGTATGTCTGTCTTTTTTCTTCACACTTCACAATTCTCTCTCTCTCTCTCTCTCTCTCTCTCTGTCTCTCTCTCTCTCTCTCCCTCTCTCTCAAATCCACGCATATACATTTCCCTAAGAAGCCACAAATCAACCGATGTGACGCGCTCTAATCTTCGTCAACATGCTTTATTCAAGATTCTTAAAAAAAAAATTTTTTTTATTAAACTAGCTCTATTTTAATACGATTTCCAATGCTAATCATCCAAAAACCCTTTCTTCAATTTACTTATGGCTGCCTTCTTTTATTGAATATACATTGAAATTTAATTTAATGTTTATGAAAATCAATATGTTGTGCCAGGAAGATGTTGTTAATTCATCATACCAGAGTGGACAACACAGAAGTATATATATTTTTTGTTTCTTCAAATATTTGTATCGTTATTAATCCCTGGGATTATTTCTCACTCTCGCTCATAATCTCCAGAAAACAGGATTACGTTAAGACGCGCAAAAGCGGATAAAAGGCACAAGGTCTGCTAGGGAAATAAAAAAAAGGAAGAATCAGGGAAAGAAAAAAATAATAATCATTGCGGCTTAATATTGCTAATCAAAGATTCCCTTCCAGGCAAGAAACGGCGGTAACATAACTCTGCGCGCAGTTTCTC
>CAJHNH020004205.1:0-2500 GCA_905116865.2 Candidula unifasciata
CTTAGTTAATGCATGCTTTTAACAAAACCAATCGTTCCATGTTGTCAGAATTAAGTCCGTCTATGCAGAAACGGGTGTAAGGTAACTACTATTCGTATTCGGCCCGACCGCAACTATTCGGCCGAAAACCGAATAGTCAATAAGTCCACGATTCGGCCCCGAAGCGAATATTCAGTACAGCCCTACTAAATAGCACGAAGAACCCATTGCACAGCACTTTAACAACGCAGAGACTAAATAGCACGAAGAACCTATTGCACATCGCTTTAACAACGCAGAGACTAAATAGCACGAAGAACATATTGCACATCGCTTTAACAACGCAGAGACTAAATAGCACGAAGAACATATTGCACATCGCTTTAACAACGCATAGACTAAATAGCACGAAGAACCTATTGCATACCACTTGCAAGCGAGTTAAAGATTTTAAGATCATGCATTTTTCTCGTGGCAAATTATGTATGACGGTCATTGACTTTTACTCAGTTATTTAGGAAATACATTAGTTAATAAGTTTTTTACCTAAAATATGTGTGTGTGTGTGTGTGTGGGGTGGGGGGGGCAAATATAATAGATCAAGGAGAAGCGGCTGGCCGAACGGTTAGAACACTGGGCTCTCACGCGGGGGAGCTGGGTTCGAATCCTCATTAAGGCTGGGGATTTGTTTCTATCGGGGGCAAAATGAAAACCTCACCTGCACAGTCGTGGCGACAGCACTAGCCATGCTGCTGTAAATCCTCAGGCTCAAAGACACCCCTGCCATACCGCAAAAATGGTATAATATGCATTTGAAATAAAAACAGGTGTGCGACAGGGATGTCTTTGTCGCCTTTCTTATTTTTACTGGCTATAGACTGGATTATGAAAACAGTAACTGCTAACACCAAGAATGGAATTCAGTGGACCCCTACAAAACAGCTTGATGATCTGGACTTCGCTGATGATATTGCTCTTCTGTCCCATTCACGAAATCAGATGCAAGATAAATTAAATATACTTAATGCGAGATCAAAGCAGCTTGGTCTGAAAATCCATAAAGAAAAGACAAAGATAATGAGAATAAATCAGGTAAATAGTAATGTGGTTTCTCTTAATGGCACACCACTCCAAGACGTGGAGTCGTACACCTATTTGGGCAGTAATGTAGATAAAGATGAAGGAACTGATAGAGATATTAAAATAAGAGTACAAAAGGCAAGAGGGGTTTTCATAACACTAGGGAATTTGTGGAGGTCAAAAGAAATTAAAAGAAATACTAAACTAAAAATTGTTAATTCTTATGTCAAATCAGTACTATTGTATGGGAGATAACTAAACAGGCTCCAGTGGACCAAGAGGTGAGGAAAAGACGCTGACGTTGGATAGGACACACACTGAGAAAACAGGAGAACAGCATAACTAGAATGTCTTTGCATTGAAGTCCACAGGGGCATAGGAATAAAGGAAGGCCCCCCCCCCCCCCCCCAAAAAAAAAAAAAAAAAACAACAACACATGGAGAAGAGCGCTAGAGAATGAAGTTAGAAAGATGGGTAGGACATGCAATGACAAAGGATAGATGGACTTAGCGTGAGTTGGTTGAGGGCCTATGCTCCATTGGGGGATAGAAAGGCAGAAAAAGAAGAATTGACAGTTTTTTTAAGTGTTCGAGAAAAAGAAACACCGACGTACTATATGATCTAAGTATCGAGAATAATTGGCACATAAACAGCATCCGGTACCGAAAGTTGGCGTTTCTTGGTCATGTTAAGCATCATAGTGGCTTAGAGAGAACAGGGGTGGAGGGTACACCTTTCAGAAAACGAGGCACAGGCAGACCTCTGTGTAGGTTAACAAGACATTGAGGCATTTGCATTGAAGAATCAGCTCGTGAAAGGGAAGCGTTTAGGCACACATGGGGTTAGTGACGATCTGTACATTACATGCTGACTGATGACGAGGAAACGTGACATGCAGTTGTTAGTTAAACAATGAAAGTCTGCTTTCAGGGAAATAACAGATGAAAGTCCAATGTATCATGACTGCGACTAAATGGAGGACGCTTTACTATCCCACAGCGAGGTTTGGTCAACAGTTTGCAGAAGTGTCCAAACGGGCATTATTATGCAGCATCCCTGTGTCATTGGATTGCTGCAGTATTCTCCGATTCATCCCAAGTTTCGGTTTTAGCTTTCGTAGTTATCACCTCATCGTAAACAATATTTTGACCTATCAATTGTTCCATGATAGTTCTTCCATTTTAACCCTCGGTAATAAGATAGATAGATAGATAGATAGATAGATAGATAGATAGATAGATAGATAGATAGATAGATAGATAGATAGATAGATAGATAGATAGATAGATAGATAGATAGATAGATAGATAGATAGATAGATAGATAGATAGATAGATAGATAGATAGATAGATAGATAGATAGATAGATAGATAGATAGATAGATAGATAGATAGATAGATAGATAGATAGATAGATAGATAGATAGATAGATAGATAGAT
>CAJHNH020004205.1:12500-15000 GCA_905116865.2 Candidula unifasciata
TTATGAGATAGAGAAGATGTCCCTACACTAGACAGTTAGGAGATAGAGAATACATTGCTAAACTGGACAGTTATGAGATAGAGAAGATGTCCCTACACTGAACAGTTGAGAGATAGAGAAGATGTCCCTACACTGAACAGTTGAGAGATATAGAAGACGTTGCTAAACTGGACAGTTGAGAGATAGAGAAGATGTCCCTACACTGAACAGTTGAGAGATAGAGAAGACGTTGCTAAACTGGACAGTTAAGAGATAGAGAAGACGTTGCTAAACTGGACAGTTAAAAGATAGAGAAGACGTTGCTAAACTGGACAGTTATGAGATAGAGAAGATGTCTCTACACTGGACAGTTGAGAGATAGAGAAGACGTTGCTAAACTGGACAGTTAAGAGATAGAGAAGACGTTGCTAAACTGGACAGTTATGAGATAGAGAAGACGTTGCTAAACTGGACAGTTATGAGATAGAGACGATGTCGCTATACTCGGCAGTTATGAGATAGAGAAGACGTTGCTAAACTGGACAGTTATGAGATAGAGACGATGTCGCTATACTGGGCAGTTATGAGATAGAGAAGATGTCGCCATACTGGACAGTAATGAGATAGATAAGATGTCGCTATACTGGACAGTAATGAGATAGTGAAGATGTCGCTATACAGATAGGAGACGAACTGAGAATTACCAAATGGGCGCTGTCTGTGTGACGTTCAACCCCATCAGAACCTCACAACGAGGTATAAACATCTGGTGACAAAAGGTGTCATCGTCATCGTCCATCCATTTATAAATAACAGAACAAAACTCACAAAAATTGACCATGTTCAACCTTATGAGAGCAGAATCGGTGTTAATTTTGGGCTGGTTTCTTTGTACTGATTATGTTAACTAAAAAATTGTTAATTCCACCAACAACGAATGGCTTGGACCGGTACTCTTATTATGATGCTTTAGAAAAGTTTATTTTTTAATCCATACCCCCTCCCTTTAAATAATGACCCCCCCCCCCCCACACACACACACACACACACACCCTCGTTATAGTCAAGGGTCAGTTGCAATTTATTCTTGTTAAACGCACCACAAAAATTATCATTACGCTGATGCCTTTTTTCTCCCACAAATCTATCCTTTCTAACAGGCCATGAGACAGGAAACAGTGGCAGGTAAGTGTAGTGATCATTTGGACACCAGTTTAATCTGTGAAAACATTTGGCGCCCAACGCGTTGGATGTTATTGCTATGAGATAGATACTTTTTCCTATCTCCGTGATCTCCTTGTGAGATCCTATTTTTCGTTATTTTGAAACCCCACCCTGGCTCTTGCCGGGGGCCGCAATATAGCCCGGCTATAAATATGGTCAAAAGGCTGAACGCGGTTTCCGGAACCTATCAACTGGCGATCCTCATCTGCATGTGGCACTTAGTGTCATTGGGTGTTTATCGCTTCTGTGATGTTCTAGTGGTGTAACAATTTACTACTACTACTACTACTACTACTACTACTACTACTACTACTACTACTACTACTACTACTACTACTACTACTACTACTACTACTGCTGCTGCTGCTGCTGCTGCTACTCTGAGATAGTTTGTTTATTTAGCTGTCATTTTTTCCTGGTCAGTTTCATTGAGCTATAATCTGATCATAGCGAAAAACGCTAGGAAACATTATCAGTAATATCCATAGGTAATTGAGCTGAATGATAATTCGTCTCTTTACAACTATGCAGGCCAAAGTCACGTCTAGCACACTCCTCGGTTTTCTGAGCTTGAAGAGGGGGAAAAAATCTGTAGCACTGTAATGAACAGGCAGACAGATAGGCTGGATCTGTCCACTGGGTGATGAATTGATACATGACAAACCAAATGTGGTCAAGGCCCTTTGGGAACAAGCAAAGGAATCAGTAGAAAAAGAAGATTTTTATGGCCTGGAGAGAATAAGGCACCTGGGTGTAACCAGAGGTTCTGGCTGGCTCACTTCACTTAGAGGAAAGGCAAGACAGATATAACCAGAATCTGACTAGTACCATCAGTATTGGAACTCTGCGATGGCTGCTTAAGATATGAACGGAGCATGCATTGAATGCCCCGAGTGCTCTGATGTCATTTCTTGATTCAACTCAACTTGTTTAAAAATATAAAAAAATAATTTCAGGGGTACAAATTTAGGAAGTATGGTAAGTGGTTGAGAGCAGGCATTTACTTTACGGATTGACAAAAAAGACATGTACAACTACTGCCTTCGTGAGACTGTGAATTATTGTGCAGTAGGGAACAGCTGCCAAATTCAGAATATTCGGGTTCGGATTCTACGAATCCACTTCAAAATTCATACCAACATACTTTTATCAACATTAGAAGCCACAGTTTATTCTTGTGGAATAAATTCATAGTGGAATAATTATCTTGCTGTGGTAAAAACACATAAACATTGTTTTTACTTCTGATTTCTGGCAATGACAAAGGAAAAACTGAATGTTCCGGCAAAGCATCATC
>CAJHNH020004205.1:20000-44704 GCA_905116865.2 Candidula unifasciata
GAACATGGGTGGTGCGAGAAAGAGAGGAGGAGGCGGTTGGCTGGCTTATTCACAAAATTTCCTTACAGGGAAAGTGACATTTTTAGACCATACTAAAAGACTAGAAAATGAGGTCATCATAAATTACACACAAAGAAAGCAAATCAAATGGTTTGCCCTCTTGACAGAATTACACGGTACAATACAAGACACACACACACATACACAAACACACTCTCATACAAACACACACACACTCAAACACACTCAAACACACACACATGCACTAAAGAGGACACGAACTTAGAGCACAAGGTAGACCCAGAACAAGATGGAAAGATAGCATCGGAGATTCTCTACAACTGCGCGATATGTCTGCAGTCGGGGCAGAACCTTGTATCTTCATTGACACCCGAAGCGGTAAACAAGGAGGTGAAGAAGAAACGGATGACTTTAACGCCACAGTGGTTTGGAGAGAACAGCACTGGAGGGAATGGTTGCTGGAAGTGGAGGCAGCGGTCGACCGGCACGAGGGTGGACACCAGATATCAAGGATGTCTATGGGATCGGAAGAACAGATATGGAATCAATACACTGAATTCAACAGAGGATTAGTAGAGGTTCTGGAAGATATTTAACAATGAAAGGAATACAGGCGGACATTTAATTAAGGTGCGACTGGTACTGTTAGCATTTCAACTCTTCGCTGGTTAATGAAGAAGGAGACTGAGTACGCGTAGCAATGTCCAGAGTGCAGCCATGTCAATTGTTGATTGATTCATTCATTTATTCAATGATGACAACATGAGCATGAAAGTTGGCAATAGTCCCCATGGATTCCACATACGACATGATGATGAAAGCTATGTTCTGCAAATGATTTGCTTCACGGCGGTGATAAACTTGATTAGATACACTTGCTTAGGTTTTTAATATTTAAAATTAAGATTTGTGATGTCCCGTGTGTGTTCTGGGGCCATAGTTTGTTGATGAGTTTGGAAAGATAAACTAACTGCCTCTCTGACAAGCTTTTCGTATATGGTAACTAATTAGGATTTTTCTTTCGATGGAGCGCATCTGCTTGATCGCCGAAAAACCAACACGTGTATATAAAAAAAAAAATCAGTCTGTAAAACGTATTTTGCACGAACAATTAAAGTTCTATAATAAGACTAGGATCCAGAAGTGGACAAACAACCACAACTTTGCGCCGGAGTTTAAAGCCGGTGAAGGCTAGGGAGAAAAAAGAACACAATCTACGTAGTTCAGATATGAGGAGAATAACTTTCAAGATTTCTGAGTGGAGCCAACAACACTTAAGAGTTAATTGCCATTAGGGTAATAGACTCGCAGTTTAGTTTAGAGTTGGAATAACATTGTCACATTGTATGTTAGAGTGCGGCTAACTTTTTGAAGATTACTCGTAATATAACAATGAAGGGAACATACTCAACCAAGCTAATGAATTCAACTACGTGGGAGTAATCAAATAATAAAAATCCCACTCAGACTAGACTACAGTATACAAAACAAAAAAGTAAAGGACCCGCTTTTACGCCCTAAGGCGTATTGGGCATATAGGACTAGACCTATATTTTATAGACTCGACAGATGATGTGGTCAGCAACATGTCGACTGTGTTTACTTCCTAGAACAGTACCTAAGTAAAAGGAAAGATCCATTTTTACGCCTTGAGCGCATCGGGCATATGGGAAGAGCACCCGTATTTTTACAGACCAATCGGTACTAGGTAGTCAACGTTAACGCTGGTCGTCCTTACTTCCCAGAGACAGCCATCCTGATACCCATTTTAGGCTGGATCGACCTACGACGCCGCATACCATGATAAAAATCCACGCAGTCAGCATTTGGTTTCGATCGCGGTATTTTGGAATTACCAGTCAGACTCGCAACGCCTAAGCTAAGGACGCCGCAGAACTGTACCTTGTACCCATTAAAGGCTGGGTTCACTTGGGAACCAAGGTTATTTTAGAAAAACAAAGTCCGGCTCTGTCTGGACCGAACAAACAATCTTTCCATCCCAGGCGAGCGTTTTGTCACTGCACCAGAGATCCCGCTGGACTACAGACTACTACATAATCGTGACTGTACATGATTTGAGCATTAAGGAGGAATGGCTCATAAACAGAATCCTGTCCGGTAAGCTGGGGTATTTCGGTTATGTCGAACGTCATGGTGGTCTGGAGAAAGCCGCCATGGAAGGTGCCGTTTCCGGAAGATGAGGTAGATGTAGCAGGGGAAAACAAGACACCAAAAGAGGCATTGGTTTTGAAAGCACCAATGGCTGGAGAGCTGGCTAGAGAAAGAGAAACGTGCAGCCGTGGCGACAGCGACGTGCTGAAAAGTACCTGCTTGTTAATGATGATGATGACGTTATGGTTATACGGTTGAACTGGGTATGCGTAATTTGTAGCGGTTTGATTCTCATTCTTGAGATGTCAATACTACAGACTGAAAGTCCTGGAGCGAAAAAACGTGATTTTAAATACAAAATTGTGAAATGCTTCTTGATTAAAGAGTGACTCTTACTGAATTTCATACTTAAAGCCGTGTTAAATGATATCGAAATGAACTAGAATCCTTTAATTGTATCGAAAAAAAAGAGAGTAGTGTTAAATATTATTGGGGAAAAAAAGTGTTTTGTGTTAAATGATTAAAAACTTGTAAGTCAATTCGCAGGATCCTTCATGCCACTGAGAAATCTAACATACGATGTTAGGCACACATTTGTATATAGGCATAGACATGGTTTAGACAAGGCCGATATACTTACTAATTAACTAACTGACTGGCTGGTTGACTGACCGACCGACTGACTAACTATCTAACTAGCTAACTAATTGACTAACTAGCCAACTAGTCACCATTTTATCTAAAAGGACAAAGGGATACAGCTGGCAGATACATTACACGATAAATATGTTAACTTGACTATTTGATTAATACAGACTTGGGGACACATCGTGGAGAAAATTACTCCAAACGATCCTGCATCATCGGGTTTCATTTTAAAGACAGCACATACTTGCTGTGACGAGTGTGTAGGGGATGATGAAACAAGCTTTACCAGTAAGTAATTTATGACTATCTACTAGCATCACACATAGACATGCAAGTAAAAATATGAGCTTGATTTTCAGGTTGACCCAGCCTCGAATGGGTATCAGGAGGAGTCCTGGGAAGTAAAAGCTGACCACATCACCCACTTAGTGCTGACTGGCCTATACAGTATAGGCCTAGCACTAAAGGCCCAATACGCCCAAAGACGTAGAAAAAGTCCTTTCCTTTAAAAAAAAAAAACTTTTAGGTACACAATATGTCAAAATACTTTTCTTCCATTTTAGGATGACATTTTTCGTTATTTGAAGCCCTACTCTGGCTCTTGCCAGGGGCCGCAGTATAGCCTGGCCATAAATATGGCCTAAAGGCTGAACGCGGTTTCTGGGACCTCTCCACGGTGATCCTTATCCACATGGTGGCACATTGTGTCATCGGATGTTTATCGCTTGTGTAATGTCCTGGTGGGGTAGAAAGTCAGTCTGTCAACTACACAATGTTGATGCATGTCTAGATATCTAAGTACACACAGCCGATGTAAACTGTTGACTAGACATTCAAGTACACATTGCTGATGTAAGCGTTTTTTTAAGACATGTGTTTAACACAGCTTATGTACAAGTTTGATATAGTCTTCCAATGCTAGTCCACACATAAAGTATTTACAAGTATGTACACACTGATAATATGAGAAACCATCTGAGGAGGAAACTAAGAAAGCTTTCAATCGCCCGGCGAATGGAAAAGCTGCGGGTTCGTGTGATATTCCAGCAAAAGTTAAGTCTAATGCCTATATAAACATATCTAAGGAATTTCAAATTGCTGGTGTATAGTCTTGATACAGGCTATACAGTTAAGTACACATTACCAACGAACTTGACACATATGTTGACCTAAGCGAATTCTGGTGATGTACAAGTGTTTGGCTGCTGCCAGTTCTCTTGGCGGTGAGCTCTTTATGATGAAATGGACATGGCAAGTCACTCTGGGAACAAATGGTTCATTCAAAGGAAAGCTTACCTTGAAATACTATTTCGGCGGGGTCGGATGGCTGGTCTAGACCAGTGATCTGCAACCTTTTACAGATGTTGCCTGTCTTGAGTATGTGGTAAGACCACCCACGCCTCGCCCCCAACACCACTCCAGCTTAGCAAAAAGTGATCAAGATGAGGAAAGTGTTGCTAATCTATAATTAAATACATGTGTGATCATATCATTTATTTTTCTTTACTTCCTCTTTTACCGCTGCGGGTGTCAAGGTAGATATAAGGTTCTGCTTCGTGCTCTTCCCTTTGAAAATAAAGTTTGTTCGTTCGTTCGTTCTTCTGGTTATCGTAGGGCTTGCATTAAGAGTATCCTGAACAATGACGCTAAGGTCTTTTATCTGGAGCCATGGAGTCCGCCTTGGGTGCTAGAGTTTCCGGGTTCAATCCCCGGTAAGGGCTGGGATTTTTTCACGTGGAATTGGACGTCTAGTAATTCCCCCTGGTCTTTGGGTATTGAGATCTTACGCCCATGTGCATTGTTGCGCACCTAAAAAAGGCCTTGGCAATTAAAAATCGAAAACAGTAGCCTAACGGCGCTGCTCGGGCCAAATTTAGAGTTAAAAGTATTTCAGGACCCTCGCCAGTACTACAGAGCCTGTGCACTGTGCTGAGCTTCTTCAGACTTAGACTTGAGTAAGAAGAAGAAGGGAGCACTTATGGGTTACTACACGTGTGCCATGATGTTGATCCGTTGTTCAAACCTCAAACCTCAAATCAAGTTTTTTTTTTTTTTTGGTTGGATGTAAGTCTTTATCAACAGAGTACGCTGTCTTGTCTGGTAAGTTTTATTTTGAGTCACAGTTTGTGTTGTGGCAATATAGCCCATTAAGTCCATACTTCTCGTGTAATGCATTGCTGTTTCAATGTTAACTTAGGTGTTTACAACCTCTTTCGTGTTGTCTGTTAAGGTTTATTTTTTCTAGTCATAGATTTTGTTGTATTTAGATCTCTGTTGATAAAGACTTTGGTCTAAATGTTCGCTGCATTTGTGTGTGTTCTTTCCAAATCCTCTGCTGAGAATTATAGTCAAAGCATGTGTTTTATTCAGTATTTAAGTATATATTAGTTTAAAGTTATTATCATGCATATTATGTTATTTCTCTCTTGCTGACAGGTGGCGTTTTTGAGCTGAAAAAGGGAGACATCATCAGAATTCAAGTGTCGGGACACGGCATTGTGCTGTTCAGGAAGTTTTCTAGCTTCGTTGGGTTAATGATGCTCGGTGGGGGAGAGGCGATGACATAATTTAATGTAGTTAGACATCAAAGAAAGGTAGCGCAAATGTCCAGTAGCATGGCTGACGTTTTAATCCCACCTTTAGATAGATACCTTTTTGAAACTGACGCGTGCAAGCACACGATCGATTCACAAGAAAGCTTGCATTGTTGTTTGTAATTATCTTCTATCTTGGGCAGTGGCTCCCAACTGTTTTTGAGTCATGCCCCACTCAAGCCTGTCTAAAATTATTATACCCCCCCCCCCCCCCCATGTAACGCCGGGCGAGTCCATTTTAGAATCCCCCCCCCCCCCCCTTTCTCAAACAGTCAAACTGACTCCTTAACAATCAAGTGCACCCCCCCCCCCCCCGCGTTGGGCGTGGACACCACTTTTGGAAGCAATGATCTATGAGCTCAAGGCCTGGGGTCCTAGGTCCTGTGATTCCCCTTTTCCCGAAAACAAAATTAGAAATATTTTAGAATGAACCTTTCCACTCCTCTAAAAACTGTGTAAATGTAACGCCCCTTTCTCCCTCCCCCCGATCCACACCCTTTTTTGAAACCATATAAGGAAGTTCTCTGTGTAAGTGTTTGTTTATACATTTCAGGCTATTTAAAATACAATTTTATATTTCTTTGCAATTCAGCCCCCTAGAATCATCATCATCCTCCTCCTCCTTTTCGTCATAGTCGTTTTCGTCGCAACAGGCCTCATCATCATCATTAGCCATACTTATCAGCATGCAGTGAATTTGTAAGAGCCTGCTACAACTTTAGAAAATGGGATTGTGAAAACCGAAAGTACAATATTTTAGGTTTTCGATGGGCTGCAGCCAGATTTCGGACAGTTTTTGATGTGTCGACAGATTATGAAGCTCTAATTTGCCAATTTGAGGAAGGAAAAAAAGCCGACATTAGAGGGAGCAAAACACATCGCTGCCTTTTTTAGTCTATTACAAATAAGTGAACTTCTTACAAATTCCTCATAAACTGCGGCTTACATTTGATATACTGTATGTGGTGATCGATGTGTGCCTGATGTCTTTCATTGTCCCGCAGTGCCATAAAACGTCACACAGGACTTGAAGTCTATTCCTCCAGTCCTGTGCAGTCACTTGGATATCATGGATGGAAGGTCCCCGACGGTCTTGGATATCATGGATGCAAGGTCTCCAGGGAACGCCATTTTATGGAAAACAATTTCATGAATGGAAGATACCTTGCGAACGCCATTTGATGGAAAAATATTTCATGGATAGAAGGTACCCAACGGACACCATTCCGGGAAAAAATATCCGTTACCAAAGGGACTCGAATAGATAATAACATAACCTATATACAAGCCTGTAAGTAGATCCTTTTTCTTTAAATTAATTTTATAATGGCTCACCGAAAAGATTCACATAACTTTGTCTTCCCTTCCTGCATATCCTGTCATGTCCTAAATTTCGTCAATAGCCGTATCCATCATCTGCTAGTCAAAGGGCGAATCAGATCTAGCTGCATATTAGTTTTTTTTTTTTTTTTCTTTAGTTTTCCTGCATTTGTTAACAATCAAGTTCGAAAGCTTTGATTTTCTCTAATGTATCACTCTCATCATGATGAGCAGAACATGTCGCCATCTTCATTGAATTAAAATGCTTGATCTAGCTGATATCCAAACATTTCGCCTTTTTTATTTCAACGCCGTTTTATATTTATAAATTAATTCTACAAGGTCCGACAATTTAGTAATGAGACTGATTTTATTACAGCCAAGACAAAAATGGCATCTATGAAGCAAAGCATGGAGTTTAAAGAGGAAACATTCGTCTATGATCTGGCACCTTAATACATTTTCAGGTGGTATTCACGATTCAAAAGTGGTGTGGAAATGATTACTAATGTACTTAGCCTTAGACGCCAAATTGCTGTTCGTGATGATTCTTCTTCTTCTTCTGCGTTCGACATCAGTCATGCTAAACATTGAGTCCCGTCTGGGTCACAAATAGGATTGTGCTTCTCTCGCAATGTGGATCCACTGGGCCAGATCCACAGTCTTTGCTGGGAGAGGTAAGGGCAGTACTGCAGTATGTGCTCTGGGGTCTGTCTTTCTGATTCACAATCAAAGGCAGCAGATCCGTGATAATAAACTCATTGCAAAAGTCAGAGAACGGATACAAAAATATCATTGTTTTACTGTTAAGATGATGACAGTTGAATCTGGTATTAATTAAAAGACCATTCAAAACATTTTAGTGCAAGATTTTGGCAAGAAAAAGTTGCTTGCCAGTTTGTACCACATTCGTTTGATGACCAAAAAGGTCAGCGGGTTGAGTACCCAAGAGACATCATCTAAATTAGAATTTTTGGCCCAAAAACAAGTGTGTGTTCTCAGCCTTCCACCCTATTACCCAGATTTATTTTCCTATGATTATTTTCTATTCACAAAATTAAAGTTTCAATTAAAAGGACGCTTCTTTACCGATATTGATGCATCCAAAAGGCCGTAACATTGACTCAAAGGGCCAAAACAATAGAAGAACTACATCGATCGTTCCAGTGTTTTTAGATCATGCCACTTGCTGCATCAATGCATACGGGGCTTACTGTGAATCATATACAGGTTATATCTTCAGCAACTGATTGTTTTAATTGTCATGCGCTCAGGATAGTGGATGATGCAACACTTTGTCTGGGACTGCCTGTTTTTGCGAGTGACTTTTCATGGAAATAAACTATCATTGTGCAAATTATAAAATGTCTATATGTATGTTCAATCACTTTTAGTGAAGTAATATCACTGCTTTGGATTAGGGACTTTTTAGTCAAACAGCAAGTCTGGAACCTTGAAGGGTTTGTAAACAGCTAAATTCTTGTGAGAAAGGACCAAAGTAGAACTTGCAGTTCTTTAATTTCCAATTGGCTGACAGTGTATAATGCACTTAGACCAATATAAATGTTGACTAATGACTTGTTTATGACGGCAAGTCGGTAGAGAGTATGAAGGTAAATATGTAGACAATTATGCTAAAATATATGTCAGTATTTAGGCAGATATGAGGGTGACGAAATACACAAAGACAGTCGGAAGAATACTTTGGTCATCAACTGTGTGAGTACACTGTCATGGGAAATATTAGATATCTAGTTAGTACGTAAGTTAAACTGTGTACATCACATTAAACGGAGTGCTGTTAGAACAAGTAACAAGTTGTTTTTTCTATCTATGACACGTAGCAACAGACGATGGAAGAGGAGAAACGGGAATCAGAAAGAGAAAAGGAATGGCTAAAACTGTCTTCTATAAGATGCGCAAGTTACTGACAGCTAGAGAGATCAACAACACACTATAAATGAGAGTCGTCAAATGTTATGTATACTCAGTACTGTTACTGAGTAGCGGAAACATAAAAAATGAACAAGAAACTAGAAAATCGACCTAAGTCTCTGAAGATGTGGGTATACAGAAGAACAAGTTGTATTTCACAGAAACAAAACAGTCCAATACAGAGGTTCTAGCAAGGCTGCAAATAAAAAGAGAATTACTCAAAGAAATAAAATGGACAAGTGAAATACTTTAGCCACATTAAAAGACATAACACACTTTTTAAAACCATACTGGAGAGAAACGTCGAAGTTAAGAAAGCAAGAGGTAGGCAACGACACAAGTAAGAGGAAAACTTCAAGAGATGGATGGGCAGTAAAAACCATACTTATATAATATCCTAGACTTTTATTTTCAATTTCAATTTTAATGAAAAAAAAAAAAAAATTAATAATGCAAAAAAAAAACAAAAAAAAAAACCTAGGCTATGAAGCGTACATGGCGTTAACTTGGAACCAACCCCAACTTGTCCAGAAAGACCCTCAAAAATCAATAACGCCTCCTGAACTTCTCGAAACCTCCCGACTAAACCCCTGGAGCCATCTCCAAAATTACTGTAGCCATCTTTACCTTATGTTGTCATTAGTCTTAAAGATTATTCCTGAAATGTTAAGGATGCACATCACTTCATACTACTCATATGTTATTGTCTCTTTAATAATGATTCTTCAGATACTGAAATGTTGAAAGTTGAATACAAGAATCGACATCATAGCGCTGGGGACACTCCCATGAGCGCACCATCCCTATCTTCAGTAGCGATCGAAGAGTTCATTTCTGATGGTACAAGTAACTGTCTGATTGTACATCCGTCCCACATTTTCTTTGTGTGTTGAGCGTTCGCCAGTTTGCCCTGGTCAACTCCCCGCAGCGACATTCTCCACAGACCGTAATGATCTGTTTCTACCTCAGCACTGTTCACTCGTCCACAAAGGACCCTGACAATATCTAGCTTGTCATACATCAGTTCACAACTAAGTGGTGCAGAACCGGCCAATCTATCTGATTGCTCGTTTTTTTCCCCCGTTTTTGAAGCTACGCTTGCCATTCCGCACGGAGTATGCCTCTTCCCATTTTTCTCAAAATACTACATGTGTGTACAGCTGATTCCAAATTCAGCCAAAGGCAGCGATACTAAATTTGTCAATGTTATTGCCAGAAACTTACGGACGCCTCAGTTGTAGTTTCCCTAGAGACTGAACGTCTTGGATTTGGACTGTTAGCGTGCTAATGTATCCAGACCTCTGACCTTTCTGCTCCATCGCCTGTCTTCTTCTCCTGTGTTCGTCCTGAAAAGGTTGACTGATAGCCTGTATTGTTGTTTAAGCTAGGCTGCAATATCTATGCTTTTCAGCCCAAAACATAAATTTGAGAAAATCCCTAACTATTTGTATTTTATTACATGTTTTTCGGGATCAGTGGGCCTATCCCTTTTCATTTAAAAAAAAACGAAAAAACAAGTGAGCTAGTTGTGTTCGTTTCTACAATTAATCGAACCTATTAAGTGACACGCAGCAGTGAATGGTAATGAAAGAGCTGACCAACTGGCTAGTAATGTACATAGGCAGACGGGAAAAAACATAAATATCATCAACCCTGTAAAAACTAGGTTGGAGGATAATAGCGAATATCTGACGCTAGCAGGACTGCATAACCCTAGGAGTTAAGCTTAGTAAAGCACGTCTCTGCCGTCTTCGAGATAAAGACAGGAGATAATATAACCAACTCCCCATGGAAACAGTCAGTAGAGGTACATTAGAGTGGCTGCTGTATCAAAGTACTGAGCAAAGCACAGTGATGCCTAATGTGCAAAGACGTCGACAGTGAATACATAACATATAAAGTGGCATTTTCAAGTAAATTCTTGTCAATAACAATCTATATAAGTGTTGTAAACACATGCTGTTGTTTACATTTCCTGACCATTAGGAGCGACAAAAGGAAAAACCCGTTGGCGCGTTTAATTACTTATGTATTAAATGAACTATTCACGAATGGATACACTAGTCGAAAACATTCAAATTATCTTCAGAAGTAGCCATCTATATCCACCGCCCTGCATGCTCAGCTGACATTTTACTTGTTTCGTCAACTGAAACGAGGGAACCATGAATTATGTTGTTGCATGGGACTAAACGGTGAACGAGTGCATACATACGTGTGAAATCGTGTGAACCTGTTAACTGATGAGAATAAATAGAATGAAATGTGTACAACAGCATGAGCCTCGTCAGCACACACTGTCCACCAGAACATGATAAGAACGTAACGGACAGATCACTTACCAGGAACTAGACATAACTTGAAAAGTGACACGACCAGACGATATTACAAACATAGCGACACAATAAATAACATGCAAGACATGGAAGTGTGAGTGTCCTTACGGGTGGATGTACACGTTTTTCATGAATGTAAGTGCATTTATGTAGGCATTGGTAGACACATATGAAAGAGTATACATGTGTACATAATGTCATACAGGTATGCATACACTTATAAGTATGAAAGGAAGTGCAAACATGTAGTGCTGTCTGAGTGTATAAATGCTCAAATGCATGTTCGCATTCACCTAGTTGTGTGCGTCCATATATTCTGGTGTGACACAGTCGTCTCTTTTAATGTGAATGATAAACTACCCAGGTTCGGTATGTTTGTCACAAGGGTGGCGGGTGATTGTTTGTAGACGAGGAGAAAGATGGTCGTGTCGATAGTGGCGATGATGATGATGTCTTGCTTGCAATATGCTTCTCACGTGACTCTGAGGCTTGCATACAAAATGTCTGGAAACCACTGTTCTCTTCTTTAAATTTATTTATTATGACACTCCAACAATTGTCACAAAATACTTCACAAGATATTCTGAAGAATGCTGAATCATCTAAGTACTCATAGAATCGCGTTGTGTTCTACTTCTTTTCTTGCTTTGTTAACGGATGCTATTGTCTTTAACTGCCACCGGGCTACTAGTGCAGGTTGGGCTAAAAAGGTATGTTATCTAATGCCGTCTAACTACTTATCTTTGCTCTGGCCTCTTCTTCGTCTGACTCCGAGTCAGAGTCTGTCCCCGAAGTTGTATCCACACCAGAATCCGGCTGGACCCAAAGTCGATGATAATAAATGTCGACTTCTCTTACGGTGAAACGGTATACCCGAGCTGTTCCATCATCATTCGTGAAGACTATAGTAACCTCTTGAAAAGGGCCATGGTTTCTGACAGTAATCCTAATCGAATACACACATATATATATATATATATATATATATATATATATATATATATATATATATATATATATATATATATATATATATATATATATATATATATCTTTAACTATCTTTTTATCTACAAACTGACCGGTACTTCGCTCTGCTATCTATCTCTGTCTCTATCTCTAGCCTGTCCTCTGGCCTGTCCTCTGCTGTCCTCTTTCTTCTGCCTCAATCTATCTCCGTTTGTGTCTTGTCTCTTCTCTATCTGTGTCTATCCTCTGTCTGTCCGCCGACTATCCTCTGGCCCGTCTACTCCTTCTGTGTCCGTGTCTGTGTCTGTGTGTGTATCCTCTGGCCTGTCTGTGTGAGTCTGTGCCTTCTGTCTGTGTGTCCTCTGTGTGTCTAAGGTTCCAGGCAATCGTTTATAAAGGGGTTACTAGCCTGCTCCCAGGGGGCTCCTATCCCTCGTTGTTTTGCAGATTTCTGCAGCCACCTGAGCTGGCCGGGACATAGGTATTTAGACTAATTGCTTTGGTGCTGGACGGGGAGAGTCACATGTCTAGTCAGACGACTCAAAGTACGTGGGAAACAAGAGTAGGGACCTAGGGGATATAGTTAGTTAGTTAGTTAGTCTTTCCTCTTGTGTCGAGTGCGGCACATAGGGCAGAGGTCATGACTCTCCATGCATGGCGGTTCGTTGCAATCCGTTGTAGGTCTTGGATGTTTGAGTGGCCCATGAGCGAGCCTTCCCTGATGATAGTTCTACGTAGGGTTTCCCTTGGTCTTCCACGAGATCTTTTCCCCTGTGGTGTCCAAATGAGGGCTTGGTAAGGAAGTCTTGATTTATCCATTCTAAGGGCGTGGCCGACATAGTTCCAGCGTCGTTTTCGTATAAAATTAGACACATACTCTTGCCTAGATTCTTGCCTTATTTGTGTATTTGTTCGGAAATATAGGGGATATAGTTGCTTACTAATCACAAGTTCTAACAATAAGGGTGAAGGCCACAAGGGTCTTGTCGTGCAAACAGCACAACACTAAAAAAGGGGGTAGGGGTACTGACTTTGCTACACTGGGGATTCATACTATAACTATGAATGGTGGTCCAAAGGACGTTGTGAAGAAAAGCTCGCTATCCTGCGAAATACGCTTGGCCAAATCAGAGGGAGATGAAACCTAAAGGAAACACCAAGTAAGAAAAGGAAAGAAACACACAGCTAACAACAAGGTGGAGGACAAGCCGTCTGACTCGAAAGGAAGCCAAGAGACGGCGCAAATACTAGAATTTTAGTCACAAAAGTGACGCAAAAAACCCAGACCACAAAAATAGGTCGGGACTGTTAGCAGCCTCGGCTAGCTAGCAGCAGTCTGAAAGTGGTCGACCTTTTAATTTTTTTCTCAAAAGGAATTGGAATCGGAAACGAGGCTTGCCAGAGAATGATCAAACTTTGAGAATTAATTAAAGCATTAAAATTACACGAGGACAACAGTAAATAGATTACCAAAGCATTGGTAAGTTACACAGCAGAAGTGGGTCTCCATCAAAAGTGCATAGGCGCCGAAACGTGGGGCTCAGGTCGAATAACCCGCCCCCCCCCCCCTCTTTTTCAATGAGTTGTGGGAGTGTGAAGAAGAAACGGCTTTTTGTTGAAATCGACGCAGCAGCACGAGTTTGCGAATATGCCCACACGGGTTCCGTCCCCATCGTCTTCTTTTCTTTCTTTCTGTTCAGCGGATGTGAATTCCGGCTGAAGTCCTTGTTGTTCGTCCATTTGGACATTGGCCTTGTTCCAGGACCTGAGTTTTGCATGTATATCCCTTTTACGGGTTACTTGTTCGCAGTTCTTGTTCCCTGCATCTCGAGCTGGTGTACTCTGTCTTCGAAGGAAGATGTCGGCCCTATATCTAGGATGACTGCAGTCCTTGTTTCCTGGGACATGATCTTGCTTCATTCGTATGCTAACCTTAACAACAAACACTCATTTTCTACAGAAATAAACAAACTATTTTTTTTTTTAAAGCCAGCATAAGAAATCTAAATATTTTGGATGGTGAATTCTCAATAGACATTTATAACAGAAGAACCTGATAGAAGTATTTAGCAGCCATGTGAAGATAACATATCTACTGCGGTTATCAGAGCAAGTAAAAAACAGTGAACGCAGAAATAGCGGAAGGCTTTAAAAGAAATTTATGCAGCGTCGGGTATCATAGCATTAACAAAAAATAACCGACACAACTGAATCTAGTGAGCTATAAAATTACCTGAAAATAAATCGTATCTCACGAAAACTCAAAGGTTCTGGGAAGATTAGTGTCTTTTTGAGGAGTCTCTTAAAGGAGTCTCTTTGTTAAGTCTCTCTGGGGAGTACTTTTGAGGACTCACTTCGAAGAGTTTCTTAGAAAGGTTTCTTCGAGGAGTCCTTTTCATGAGTCTCTCCGAGAAGTCTCTTTGTGTAATCTCTTTGATGAGTCTCTTTGAGGAGCCTCTTTGTGTACTCTTTGAGGAGTTTCTTTGAGAGGTTTCTTTGATGAGTCTCTTTAATGAGTCTCTTTGGGGAGCATCTTTGTGAAACATCTTTGAGGAGTCTCTTTGAGGAGTCTCTTTGTGTAGTCTCTTAAGGGAGTCTCTTTTGTAGTCTCTTTAAGGAGTCTCTTTAATGAGTCTCTTTGGGGTGTTTCTTTGAGACGTATCTTTGTGTCTGGATATGTGAATTTACAGAAAGTAATGTCGCACTTTATAGAAACATAGAAAAGTTAAGAAACAGAGATTTTCTTGAGAATGCAAATAAAAGAATTATTAAAAAAAGCGACCAACTATATATTAAAGTCGCATTAAAAGACATAACAGCTTTAAAATAAACATTTTCCTGAAAGAAAAGTGGGATGGTAAGAAAACAAGAGAATAGTAGGATGATCAACTACAGCCAACAATTGTAATGGAGAAGGCTGCTAATTGATTGATTGATTGATTGTATCATTGGTTTGAAATCATCTTATTTTAGTAGTCTTGTACATCACAGTTTCTTCTCCTTCTTTTTTTTTCTTTTTCTTTTTCTTTTTCTTCTTCTTTCTTTCTTTCTTCTTCTTCTTCTTCTTCTTCTTCTTCTTCTTCTTCTTCTTCTTCTTCTTCTTCTTCTTCTTCTTCTTCTTCTTCTTCTTCTGCTTTTATTCCTCTTTTTCTTCTTCTTCTTCTTCTTCTTCTTCTTCTTCTTCTTCTTCTTCTTCTTCTTCTTCTTCTTCTTCTTTTTCTTCTTCTTCTTCTTCTTCTTCTTCTTTTGCTGCTGCTGCTGCTTTTTCTTTCTCTTTTTCTTCTTCTTCTTCTTCTTCTTCTTCTTCTTCTTCTTCTTCTTCTTCTTCTTCTTCTTCTTCTTCTTCTTCTTCTTCTTCTTCTTCTCTTCTTCTTCTTCTTCTTCTTCTTCTTCTTCTTCTTCTTCTTTCTTCTTCTTCTTCTTCTTTTTCTTCTTCTTCTTCTCTTCTTCTTCTTCTTTTTCTTTCTTCTTCTTCTTCTTCTTTTTCTTCTTCTTCTTCTTCTTCTTCTTCTTTCTTCTTCTTCTTCTTCTTCTTCTTCTTCTTCTTCTTCTTCTTCTTCCTTCTTCTTCTTCTTCTTCTTCTTCTTCTTCTTTTGCTTCTTCTTCTTTGTCTTCTTCTGTTGCTTATTCTCGTTCGTCTTTTTTATTATATATATATATATATATATATATATATATATATATATATATATATATATATATATATATATATATATATATATATATATCTGTATAAAGTAACTGACCCTTTTCCACGGCTTCAAGCGTTTAGGGTTTATAGTGCTAGACCTATATTTTACAAAGCAGTCGACATTCGGTGGGTGATGTTCTCAATATCACGTGGATCCTTTACAAAACTTTACCTAGTATACATTTAGGGATTGGCGGATTTTGGAAGTAAATTAGTTGTTCAAAAAAGGTGGTTTGGGAAAAGAGGATTGGAGTTGGTTGGGGTAGGGGGAAGGGGGGGGTAGGGTGAGGAGTATTGTGATACATCTGACTTCACAGTATAACAGACCAAAAAGTTTGGCCTGGCGTTAACTTCCTAATTGATAACAGTCTGCCAAAGATAATTAATAGCGGCCAACATCAATCAGGTTTCGCTAAATGTTATTGACCGCATTTGGTTAATGAGAATATAAGGCGACTTCACACTGACACACGGCAAGCTTTAAGGGCCATCAAACATGAACCTAACCCTTTTATAAAAAATGGTTTAGATGCGAAACTGTTTCTAACAAATTACGATAATGCAATGCCGTTCTTTATCAAATCTTTAAACAAAAGCCATGAAAGCTGCATGTAAATATATTTGATACGGCTGCTTCGGCATTTCTGGCTTACAGTGTGCGTACGAAGTTTTCAAACATGATTTCGACAGTCATATGGAACATCGACTCTTTAGTAAAGGACCCTTTTCCACGGTGTATTTGATGTTTCAAATTCACCCTGGCCGGCTTTACTTCACATGATTACATCTTTAGTACCAATGGCAAACGACGTGATCAAAATCGATCACATGATAAATTTGAAGTAACTATGGTAATAACGTGGCCGGTCATAAGTTTTTGGTGGAGAGATGTACGGTAACTCGACAAAGTGATTTATTATCACCATAAACCACTTCTGCCAATAAGGGAACGGGGGGGGGGGGGGGGGGGGGAATAATTTGCGATCCAGTACACAAATGTGATAAATTGAATCATCAAAAAGGAGGTCGTCTGCAGAACATCGCTCTCATCACAGCCTGTCTGAAATAAACTCGATTCCTCACCATCTCTTCCGCCTCGTGTACCTTCACATTTAAGTAGACATATCCTGATGCTATGCCTTCTGCTATTACCTTCTCCAGTCTGTCATGGTGCTTGCTATAAACAAAATATTTCAGTTTCCGAGAAAAAAATGCTCTTTATTAGCCAACATTCCTTGATGTTCAGATCTTTAAAAATGTGAGTATTTCTTCTCTTCTTTGTCTGTGATATTCTGTGAATCTTTCTATAGCATTTCAGCTCAAAAGCTCATATTTTCTTTCTTTAAAACTGGGAAATAGTCCACGAATCAAATCCATATATTGCTACAGAGAAGATGTATCCTCTCAAAATATCAATTTTTATATCCTTGCTGGTGCCTAACAATAGACTGTTAATGCTGTTCAATTTGGCTTCCATTATTAGTTTCTTGTGATTATAATGTGGTAGTTTCCTCTTGCTTTCCGCATTCACATGGCTTAGGCTATGTCCTTAGTCTTCAGGAACATTTTTTTTTCCAGGGCAAGTATGTGCCCTGCTTTGTAATGCTCCTGTTGACTGCAGAGGTGTCCACTTATCACGGTGGAAACTGGGTTCCAATAGCTGCATTGGCCACACCGCAGTGTGTTTAACATCCTCTACCACCAGGAAGTGCAGTTGAGGATTTCCCTTCACTGAGTCATGAGACCAGAATGGCATTTCCCAAAATCCTCCAGTACTTTTAGAGGACTGTAATTTATGTATTTCTTTATCATATGTTGTTGATACAGAATGTAAAATTTGCCTAGAAAAACCGAAGCCCAAAACATACTGGGGTTGATTCTGCAACGTCATGTAAAGAATATGCAACTAATTAACATTTGTTAGTTCAATTATGTAGAAATTCAGCTGACGAGATATAGCGAAATGTGCCAGGCAATACATTTTGCAATATTTTGTGAGTGTCATCAATTTTTGACTCGTAACTTGTTCAATCAATAGGTCTAACCCTGTATGCCTAATTGGCCGGAATGCGTGGAAAGGGGTTCTTTACCTTACCTACCGGTTCAGCCAGTACGACGAACGGCACGGGATATCAAAGACACCGTGAGCATTACATTTTGTGAGTTGCGAACGTTGGCAGGGGAACAAGCTGTTTTCCGACTGCATTAATGGGCACTGTGTTTTGCGCAGACGTTAATATATCAATCGGTTAATCAGCGGGTCCCCTACAGATGGTCGCTCTCTTCACGGCAAGGCTGTAGGTCCCTCCTTCTCCAGCTAACTCTCCAACCCTTTGTGCTTTCACAGCCAATGCATCTTCTGTGTCCTTTACCCATCTTTGCGGATGTCGGCTCTACCTCATTTTCCGGACACTGCAATCCCCCATCTCCGTTCTCTCCAGACTACCATGGCGCTTGAATTAGTCAAAATTCCGCAGCTCTAGAGACAGGGTGCTGTTTTTCAGCCAGAACTCCTTCATGTCCACCATTACAGTGAGAGAAATAATGAGAAAGCTAATGAAGGCTGTGCTGTGGTTTTCACAGATAGATCAGTAGTTCAGGGGAACGAAACATAAGGGTGTTCATTGTGAGCTCAAAATGGGAAACCATCTAAATGCAACAAGCAGCATTACAGTAAAAAAAATTGTTAATTAGCATGGTCGGGTACTTACGAGGTCACACATGTGTGCTAACTGAGTGACTCAAATAAATGGCTTAAAAAATATGGTCTTGGTTTATCAGACAAGAATGGATTGATTCACTAAGCATATCGCGAATGGCTGGCCTAACCTCCATATTTGTGCTAGGTCACAGGGGTGTCCGCTGCACAGAGTAAGAAGATATTGGCAGATGCGGCGATTTCAATCAAATATGGATGACAAGGCACGATTATGTATTTCTTTACTTTACCTACCTGCCCCCAAACACGCACATACATAATTAAATATTCAAAACTAACAGAGCAAAGAAGCATACAATATACACGTAACTTCACTGTCGTTCTGTACTATAAAAGCCGAGGGGGTAGGGTGGGGGTGTAAAAAAAGACAGCAAACAGAGAAACAATTATAGTCTGTTCCAGAAGTTCTGCCCAACTTTAAAATATATGTAACTTAGTAACAGTTCGGGGTCAGTTGTTGAAATCTGGCATGCAACTTTTTAATAATCATGTTCTCGTAAGATTATTTTTGTTATTATTATTAATTTTAACAAACATCTAGTTTTCATTTTGCCTTATTGGAGGTGCATAAAAAACTAAAAAAAAAAAAAAAAAAAAAAAAATTTGCACGCATTCAAACCAGTCAGTATGCTTACAGTAACAAAAGTAAATTTATTAAGGGGACATTTCGAAATATAATATTGCATGCGTTTCATATGCGTTTCCTTCTCGGGTGGTCATCTGCAGCATTAGTCTTCTGTGAGTTGCGGATGTTTCATTGTTGGGGGGTTGGTTGATGGGAGGTGGGGTGGCGATAAGCTATGGAAAACATCACCATGCATCGTTGGACATGAAAACTAATTTCCTAACAATCTCTGCACACATCTGTCAGTTACTGTATATTCTATTTCAATGCCGGGGTGTTGAGAAATGCACAAGCAGATAGACTGGCTGGATTTGCACTAATTTGTGGTGAATCGATGCATGACAAATTAGATATTTTGAGGGTCCTTTGGCAGCCAGTGAACAGTGGGGAGCCGTAGATAGATTATTACAGTTTAAGGAAAATAGCGATGCGAGGAGTTACCAGGAAATCTGGCCGACGCTTAACACGCAGGGGAAGCATGAGACGGATATACAATCAGACCGTAACTGATACCATCAAAATTGGAACTCTTCGCTTGCTGCTAAAGATAGGGAATGAGCACTTATGGGAGTGTCCCAAGTGCTGTGGAGACGAGTCTTAATTCAACATTTAACTTTTAACATGTATGGGTACATACATTTTTTGTCATACACAAATCACAGAAATTCGTCACTATAAGGAGACTGAAGCAGCTATGCAATTGTAAACTAAAGCCTCATAAAGGCATGAGAAATCGAAGGCCACATGCAAAAAACAAAAACAAAAAACAACAAAGGAGATCTCGTAATGTTTGTTGAAGTGTGAGGGCACGAGTTTTGAAACCGACCACAACAATAAGTTCTGCTCGAATAGAGCAGCGAGGAGTCTAGTAGCGAACTGCCCTCCCAGTTTTAGATCATTCGAAAAACTGTTAGTCTACGTTAGTGTGCACAGCAATGAATTAATAGCATTGTTTCTTCTAACTTCAGTTCTGTCAACATGTTTTCGGGAATGGCTATTTGTTTAGCGCGTTGCATGGGTTTGCTAGTAATCAGCGTGTTTAAAGGTAAGTGCCATTTAAAGCACAGTGCAGATATATTATTTTATTGGAAAAAAAGAATAAAATGGTTTGGTCACCTGGTAGGATGGATCAAAATCAGAACAAAATCAGCCAACAGTTAGAGCGTACTATGAGAACAACAGACATCAAAGCAAGAAGCAGAGCAAGAAAGAGATGGATGAGGAGAGAGTGACACTACAGAAAGGGCAGTATGATATTAACACATGTAACGCATTAGCAAAAAGCAAAAAACTACATCTAACTACTCTCTGAGAGGCATCATAACACAAGTTGTAGGACAAAAGAGGAAGGAGAAGAAGAAGAAGAAGGAGCAGGAGGAGAAGGAGACAGAGAAGAACAAGAAGGAGAAATTGATTCTATATAAATTATACTAAACTCTTATAATACGCACTTTTGTGCGGTGTATGTTGCTTATGGTTATACAGGAAATTTCATAATTCCTGTATTACAGGTTCAGTTACTCTGTATGCAGTTTTGTAGCAGACCGTTTTGTGTTGACGTCGAGAAAGGTAGGAAATGTTCCAACTGAAGTGATATTGATGCTTGACTTATTATTTTATTCCCACATTGCCTACATATATGTATTACAGACACCACACACACATACATAAAGATAGACAGGCAGACATAGTCTCATATACATACCTACGTACATACAGGCCATCAGGCAGACAGAGAGTCCTATAGTTAACTACATTTAAATTATATCGGACTTTGTAGTTTACTGCCATTTATGATCGTTCTTACAGAAAGCTCTGTGGAAAGCCAGAGTCATTTTCCCTTGAAGAACTGCTCTGGCCAAAAGATTGATATTCTAGGATTGGTGCATTTTGATCCATTGATTTGGCGAGAACATTTATCTTCATTGAAGCAACTGTATTCACACGTTGCAGTTTTAACGGACAGCCCTCCAATCTCGAGACTTAGGTATGCTTTATTTATCGACCGGTCTACTACTCACGATGTAGGAAAGAATTACAGAAGTTGGCGTTTTCAAAATATTGCTGCACGCCACACTTATTATTACGACAGAACCACGAATGCTCTCCAATATCGAGTTACAGGTGTGGAGAAAGTTGTAAAACGTAAAATACAATTTGCTGAACTATTGTTCAAACAGCTGCAAGGAGTTAGAAAGTCAGCTATTCATGTTGCAGTTATCTTTCTTGATGGTGCCGATCTTAAAGAAGAAGATATAAGAAAAGTACCATCCATTGTTGAAAAGCAAAATTCTGGCTTCAAGATATTAATTCTGCTTTATGGTTATAAATTCGTGAAAGACACTGTTCATTTGCACAACACTATTGTTGTTCCTTATGTTGGAAATACAGGAATTGAACAGACCCTTTTGATGGCGTTATGCAAGCAGTGTCTTCCAGGTTGGGTTTCTCGTGTCGAACTAACTCTGGGTATGCATGTTCACTCCTGCTACCGATTTTTCGTACATGAGAATATAACATGGTCTAATGCGATGACTACGTGCAGTGCATTTCACGGCGGATATCTGACAAGGATAGAAACCTTTGATGAGCTTACATTTGTAAAAAGTTTGTTATATAATATGACAAAAGAAGAAGCTGCAATGAATAATGTGTACAGTCATATAGTTGACGTATACATTGGTCTTCGCCGGGATTTGACAAGCTATGCCAAACGTTTCCATTGGCATACAGATTTAGGACAACATCTGCCGCTGGTCATTCGTCACTGGTCACAAGGTGCACCCTCGTGTGGGTCTGGCATCTGCGACTGTGGAATGTGGCGATTTAAAAGCGACTGGCACCAAGATCAAAATAATAACGTAACTTACAAATTCAGTGACGGATGGAAAGATGTTGAATGTAGTGAAAAACAATCTATGTCCCTGTGTGAGGTTTCTTTTCAGCAACAAGTTGATATTAATCATGTTTTCAATGTAAAGGCAGCCTCACAGAAAAGTTTCAATGCTTCTCTAGCCAAAGGGGATTTTTTGCTTTTCGAAGACAATATTGTATCTGTGTATGAAAACGTTGAAAGAAAAGAGGTTTTCGAAAGTTTCCTTACAACTGTCAACGAATGTCCACTGTTTGACTGTGAAGAAGATACTGGCAAGCAGAGATATATACCCTACAGTTTAGTCTGTGACCGCGTTGACCACTGTAGCAACAGACGAGACGAAAAGTATTGCTTTCAACAGGACGTTTACTCTCCCACTGAACAACAATGTGCACGTGACAGACGTTGCTGGGACGGTTCCTGTTTGCCAATCCAATATTTCAATGATGGGGAACTAGATTGTTTGATTAACGTCACCAGAAGTCTGACGGATGAGAACATGGCTGACGATGTACACCTAAAAGATTACAAAACATGTGCTCTTATTTGCAACATTGACACTTGTATAAATATGTCTCAATTAAACGATGGAGTTGATGACTGTAAAGGACTTGACAGTTTGGATGAGACGATCGGAAAACTGCCAGCTGTCAACGCATGTGCAAGCAGCGAGGGGAAATTGACATGGGCGCCTAAATGTGTATATATTAAAGACATTTACGGCGGTGTCGTAGGTTGTAGAGACATGTCCCATCTCAGTGACTGTGAGAACTTCACGTGTAGTCAGGGATATGTGAAATGCTTCAACTCGTACTGCATCCCTCAACACTATCTTCTTGACATGAAAGCCGACTGTCCTACAGGAGAGGACGAGCAGCCGTTCAACACTGGGCCGTGTACAGGACATTTCGCTTGCTGGAAGAGTAGAGTTTGTCTTCATGCAGATTTCGTTTGTGATGGACATGCAGATTGTCCACACAAAGACGATGAACTAAATTGTAACACACTGTGTCCTGAAGGTTTCCGTTGTACCGCTGGTACGGTGTCAGTAATACTGTCAAAGTCTTTAGATCTGGACAGTTTCACTCACATAGGCGCAAGTACCAGGTACTTGAATTTGTCAGGAATAGATTTATCTCAAACAAAAAATCTGTTTTATCAAGTTAAACAAAGATTTCCAAAAATAGTCGCTTTGATCCTTTCTAAATGCAAAATCAGTAATATAGATTTCCCTGAAAATGAAACCTCAAATCAATATACACCTTTTAATATTCAAAGTCTAGATATAAGCTATAATATAATTCATGAAATATTCAACAATGAAGTTTTCAGTGATATGCTTCCAAATATTAAATACCTCAACGCGTCCTACAACAATCGTCTAATTTCTCTGAAACATCTACGGTTTGAATTTCTCGAGATACTGGATGTTTCTTACACTGGGCTTTCATACCTACACGGATTTGTGTTTGCAGGTTTGCCTTTCTTGAAACATCTTAACTTAAGTTACACTCTGATTTCAGATTTCAGCAGGCAATATTTCCCATCCGTCCTAACTCTACATACTCTGGATTTACAAGGACTCCTCATCGATCGACTGGAGGCAGATTTGTTTCACGGAGTCGCAGTTAGTCAGAATCTCTATACAGATCAATATCAGGTTTGCTGTCCTAAAGTTAGAGGCTCTAATATCTCAGCTCATGCATGTAAGTCTCCCACAGAAGCCATTTCTTCATGTTTCGATCTCATAGGGCTATTTTTTCAGCGAATTCTTCTCTGGCTGGTTGCCGTACTTGCTTTTGTAGGAAACACGATGGTGATTGTGTACCGTCTAATCTGGGACAGGTCAGTTCTGCAGAGAGGATACGGTCTGTTTGTGACAAACTTGGGTGTGTCTGACTTTATCATGGGGGTCTATTTGTTCATTATTGCAGGAGCTGATCAATTCTATCGTGGCAATTATGTTCTCTATGACAGAAAGTGGAGAGAAAGTATTGCATGCAATTCTGCTGGTTTTATGGCAACTCTTTCCCACGAGACATCCACTTTTTTTACTTTACTGATTACACTGGACAGATTTTTAGTCATAAAATATCCTTTTGGTCAAAATCACATCTCCAGACTTTCTAAAATTGCTGCAGTAATTTGTGTGTGGGTCACTGGTTTATTGCTGTCACTGATTCCTTTATTAATGAATTTCAGTATGTACTCTTCTAATGCAATGTGTTTGGGTTTGCCTTTAACAAGCACACGAGGAATTGGTTGGGAGTACTCAGTTGGAGTATTTGTTTTTTTCAATTTTATCATGCTTCTCTTCATTGTTTACGGGCAATACGCCATTTTCCGTGCCATTTCAGAGAACAGAATACCCAAGACAGCAACTAACATGTCCCGCTTACGACGTGCAGAAGATATAACAGTTGCCAAGCAACTGTCTCTTGTTGTTCTATCCAATTTCGTCTGTTGGTTTCCTATCGGATTTATGGGACTTATATCTCTTGGCGGTTATTATGTCAGCGATGAGGTTTATGCCTGGACAACCATTCTCCTTCTTCCCTTAAACTCCGCTGCAAACCCAATTCTGTACACAATCCCTGTCCTTATGTCAAAGTGGGAAGCTTTCAAAAACGGAGAGCAGATCGCCTAGTCATTGCCGTTCGAACTATGCAGATAATAATGTGTGGCATGTTGGTCATCTATTTTTTTTTATTTTTTTTGGTGAGTAATGAGGTTCTCTATGGCTAAAGATTCAAGCCGTTTGCCTCGCTCAATCAAAGTCGTAGGTTCATATCTCAGACTGCGCAGTACGATCTAAGAAAGCAGTTGGACTAATTCATCGAGGTCGTCGCTAAATGGGTA
>CAJHNH020004206.1:0-44697 GCA_905116865.2 Candidula unifasciata
GTTATGTTTTTGATTTAAAGACGTATACCCCGGATTTTCCTATTGAATCAGGCAGCACTGACACGGGATGTGTTTATCGATGTCATGCGCAGTAAATTAGCAAACAACACCTTGTGAAAGACATGAGCAGTTTGTGTTTGTGCGAGTGTAATTATGGTATTCAAGGGACATCAGTGCACGTAGGGTGAATATATAATTAGGGGGGGGGGGGGGGCGTTGTTTTTGCGTTCTTCTTGACCACATATGAACTAATTTGAAGTCCTCAATTATACCAGAACTAAGTGCATATTTCTTTCTAACCGCCAAACAGCCTGCCTTAAATTGTAACATTTATGTGGAGTTTCCACAATGTTGGATCGTTACAAAAGTGGTCTGTTGTTTAACATATCCTAGTAATATCATAACGTTTCACCTGCCGGACAAACTGAATGGACACTGCTATCTTCTGTTAGAGCTGGATGTCGCTTGGTCATAAGAGTGAAGCATTTGACAGCTACACATTGGAGGGCCTTTTTATTGTAACTGATACGAATTCACTCAGATACATAAATCTCGTCACAAGAAGTCGACAAAAAACTGTTATTGAACAAAATGGTGTGATCAACTTCGGTATACAAACTTTGCTTAGCACACACCTGGTCGAATGATACGGTTGATCCACTCACTCGTACATTTGTTGCAAAGAAACGATCACGCTTGAATGTATAACTCTCACTGGGAAAAGGGTTATCCTTTTCATTATGAATTACGCAATGTTATTCACTGCAAACATCCACATACGTTTTGTATTCGTAGCCAAATCCACTTTTACCACGGTGACGAGAATATATGTATGTGTTTTATCTAACTGGATTTTATATTAGCATTTTCCACGCCAATGCCTTACCGGTTACATGACGAACTCACATCCACTATTTTAACGCCAGTACACAATTATCTGAGAGAAAAAAAAATCGCATGGTTTTCAACCACTTCTATAGGCCTACCTTACTAATTAGTTCTTCCGTTGGTACTAGTCATATTTATCAGGTAAGATTGTCGTATGGCAGTTTTGTCGCACACCTTTACTTGAGGATTATTTTCCAAAACTCCTCAGGTGCTCTGAGACAGGGGTCTTCTGAATGGTGGCTCTCGTTTGTCTAGAGGCCTAACCCTCGGTTCAAACTTCCATTCAGCCTATCTCAGGAATGAGGTGACTCGAGCTCTGACTCCAAAGGGTTACTATGAACTCTTGGGTACCTCTCGGTCAGACATCCCCATTACTAAATTTGCCCCCAGACTTGTAAACAACGTAACACAGTCAGATATATAAACAACAGTGAATATGACAAGACATGAACACCTTTCTGACTACGACAATTGATCCCATTAAAATCAAACTTTTCTAAGAACAAGAAGTCTGATAAACTAAAACTTCGATGTAATAAATGCACTATAACAAGTCAGAAGAAAAGTGGCACGAAGAATCAAAACGATTGTTCAAGTCTTTGAAGAATAGATACTAGAGAAAGAGTCTTTCTACATCGCCACATGCATTTCCATGATCATCCTTGCCTCGGAGAGCAGAGACAGACAACGAGGGCACATCTGGACTTAGGCCGCTAACGTGATGTTAACTTGGACTTACCTGGTCGGATCCAGCAGCTCCTCAGGGTGCCGGAAGGTAGACTCCTGCCACGTCTCGTTACTCAGAACGTCTCTGTACGATTAAGATGACCCCTGGGATTGATTGAATAATAATCAACTTCCCAGAGACTGTTGGGCGTGAACTTCAAACACAGTCAGACATATCAGGCAATGACTGGTCAACACAGGTCAGTTTCTCCCCGGGTGCTGGTTGGCGAGAGAACCTGACTACCACACTGATGCATGTTGGATCTTCCAATATCCTGAAATCAACAAGGCAACACACATGAGCAAACCGCACCCAATGTACCCCGTTAATAACTTTTCTCACGCTCTCCACAAGCTCAGAGGTAAATGAGGGCTAGTCCAAACCATGAAGGTTGACTTTGTATATCCTAAAACCCCTACAGTTTCCCAGAGTGAGCATGAGAGCCATACTTACATTTCTATCAACTCGAATAGTTTCTGAATCCAATCTTGTAGCGAATGCCAGACAGATTCCTATCATTCCCCATCCCTCTAAATATACCCTTTTCACTAGTTGGAAAGATAAGGTATAGGAGATGAAGACAAAACCAAGATAGAAGAAATATGCTCCGAAAGCATTTCCAAAGCCCAAGCTTGTTGTGGTTACAGTAGCTCCTAGCAACGGCGGACATGACGTCATGCTTTACCCGAAGCTCTCTGTCCTTTCCAACGGTCCAGCGACTCAACAAGTTCAGGGACCGACTAAAAGATAACAACTGATCATACCAGGTTAACAATACCATAAATACACTCCAGATAGGCGGATTGATTGATCCGACGAGGTTTAGAAAGCCGGCTCAAAGAATTCACGGAGAAATTTCAGCCGAAAGTGCATTGACACTGCACTTCGGGTTAGATATCCCCACACGAGGTACATAAGTGATGAAGACCTGTTGCAGATGACTTCCTGTTTCAACCACAACATTGGGACAGCTTCAGTCCCACAAAAGTGGATGCACAGCTAGCTGGTTCCACTTCCTAAGCTTGGAAGGATCATTCATCACTAAGCGGTTTTAGGATCCTAATCCTAGAAAAATACTTTTGGCAAAGTGCTGGGGAAGATAGTGGGGGAGGGGGGAGGGGGGTATAATATCAAGAAATATTGTAGCAGAGAAAGCCCCTTCCAGGACTTTTGAGAAGGATACATTGTCAAATGCAGCCACTTTTGCCTTTTACGCCTTTAAAGGTTTCTAGAACAGATAGGAAACGGTGGTAGTGGTAAATGATTCAATAGACGCTTGAAAAGAGTCAGATATAGTATCTGGATGACAACGTTAATGGAGAAGAAAGTCAGTCCTTGGTTGGTGAACTGAATAGCAACTGTTTGTTATACTCGTCGGGTAGCTCTCTGCCTGTGTCCATGGACCTCCGAACCATGTATTACATCCTAAGGTCTACAATATGGATCCTTAGTGTCACCTGTACTTTTTAATGTTTTTACGAGCAACTTTTCGGACCAAGAAACACATGGAGTTGCATGCTACTGCCATTCGCAGACTGTGTTCTCGAGTAAAAGCTACGGAGAGATAGGAGTCAAATAGCTCAAGAGTTGCAGGTGACAGAAGATAAGGCGATCGACTGGTGTACATAAATGAGTGCCGTCAAAACCTAAAAAACAATGGAAAGCTGGGGGCCGTAGGGGGGGGGGGGGGGGACGTCATATACACCCTCACTGAAATCTATAGCAAAATTTAGGAGACTGGTGAATGGCCATCCCTTCGGACCAAATCCCACATCATTACCATCCCCAAAAAAGAGGAATTTACAACAATGTCAAAATTATAAGACTATAAGTCTCATCAGTCATCCAACGGACAAATAGGAAGCTGGTTCCGAACAACAGTAGGAGTCCGACAGGGCTGCTTCCTCTCTCCAAGACTGTTTAACATCTTTTTAGAAAGAATTACGACAGATGACCTAGAACAACATCATGTAACAGTTAGTATAGGAGATCGAACTATAACAAACTTAAGGTTTGCAGATGACATCGATGGGTTGGCTGGTGAAGAACAAGAGCTAGTCGAGCTTGTAAATCTGCTCGATGAAACATCAACCAAGTATGGCATGGAAATAAACACAGAAAAAAAAAAAAAAAAAAAAAATCCCAGAAGTAATGACTAATAATCCAGCTGGCAGAATGTCACCAATCTACGTTAAAGGTCACACATTGGCAACTATGAGCCTTTTTTAACTACAGTGAAAAGTAGAAAAATGCAATGGTACGGATATGTAATAAGATCTAACGGCCTCTCAAAAACAATACGGCAGGGCTCTGTAAAGGGAAATAAGAGAAGTTGCAGACCAAGAAATACCTGGTTACAGAACCTGACTGACTGGACAGGCCTCGGGCATGCAACCCCGAAGTTCATCGCAACTGACCGCCAAAGGTCAAGAGAGCTGATTAGAGAGTCAACAGAAACTGGTGACTCAACGTCACGTAGTGTTACGGGATGATGATGATCAAGAAATCTCGTCTGTTACCTCGGGGATCGCTCCCGCAGGAAACCTGTTACTGGGGCAGCACCCGCCAGCAACACGAACACTGTATTCCGTTACCCAACGTGACACATAGTGTACAAGTCTAGCCTGACAACGAACAGACTGGAACATACATTTACACGTGCTTCCTCTCCAAAGTTGTGGAGCCAACCGTCTCTTTCTCTCCTGACATCCCGTTCAAACTTATACTGTACCGCACCAAGTTTTACGTTCGGTAATGAACTTCCCTTTTATATAAACCCATATAATTCACACAACATTGTTTGGTCATATTATGAACACTGAAAGGATCTGTGAATTAAGAGACAGAAGAATCAGCGAAAATTATTCTTTCTTGTAGTCGTTTTCCTTATGCGCTGAATAGTCTTCTGTCAGGGCATCGAGGGGTGTGAACACACGAACTCATACACTCAGTTGCAGATCCCACATTGTGAAAATGCATGATTGCCGAAGTCAGTCTGCAAGACAATTAATGATGATGATTGTCGTTACTCTCATATTTTGTAATTACTACTAATATAGAATTACTACATATCTCATGGTAAGCTGCTGCTACTGATTGGGTGATTACAGAGGACTATTATCACATCACTCCAAATTAATCCATAAGTGCTCCGATCTCCTCCTTAGTAGCTACACAAGAGTTAAACGAATGATAAAAACTCTTCTGTGTTGATTAACCAGACGTCTTGTGTCCTTGGTGACATATTCATATCTGGCAACTCCAGACTGCACCCCTATGTTCACCAGTCTGGACAAGGATACTGTGTCCTGCTTGTTGTCGTGATCTTCGCTGCGATATTTAGCTAGTCTGGCATTCATAACATCATTCCTGTCAGTGCGGGACCAGTTGTGGTAACCGCTTTGTCTGTCAGATAATCTGCACGTTCCTAAAGTTAATTCGTACATTGTTTGCTTTATATTCTTTATTCACCTATATGGGGTGTTATAATTTATGACTTTGTGCATTCTATGATGTTAGTCTGTAGTCTCTATATACATTCTCGTCACCAAGTGCATTATGTCATATTAAATAGATTTTCCTTATTTTCATTATTAAAATACACATATGGCAATACTAGAGATGCGTTTCTGCCACGTTTTGGCAATGACAACAAATCATGTTTATATCACTTAAAAATCAAAGTGCAGCCATCCATCATACTTTTGCTAGACAACGAGTTTTGGAACTATTGTCTATTTTATAAAACTGCTTTTATGAGGTACATCTGTGTGTACCTGTGAAACATTTTATTTTTCCAAAACGTTAGAAATCATTACGCCTAGTCAAATGTAACTGTCTGCCAGGTATGCTTGAAAGTTGCAATGATTCTGTTATCAGGTTTAATTTATCATGTGAAAATTGGTATCGAACTTGCAAAAACTGTTACCGGCATGCCATGCAGATTTACACATTAACATAGCCTTTTTGATATTAAATTATCCATGGATGAAGAATTTCAGTTGTATTTGCCAGCTAAGCTTAACTTGACAATTAATCAATATCATATATATATTCAACATTGTTTCCCTTGTTTGCTATTTTGTCGTTTCTGTGTGTGGTGTTTGTATCGCTTGATTTTCATTATTAAAAGAAAACTGTGCCACGTAATTATTTGTCATAGTATTTGTGTGTCGATATTCTGTTGCAATGTCAAAGAATGAAACACTTTCTGCGTATTACCTCACAGTTAGTTTCAGTTCATATTTTGACTGAAACAAGTATAATCCGACACACAGGAAATCTGTCACAATTTACTTTACTGGTCCACAGGCAGGAACAATAAATTACGGCAGTTTAGGACCAGAAAACAGTAAGCTGACTTTAGTAGGATCGAGAGAGAGAGAGAGAGAGAGAGAGAGAGAGAGAGAGAGAGAGAGAGAGAGAGAGACATACGGAGAGAGAGAGACAGAGAGAGACAGAAAAAGAGAGAGACAGAGAGAGAGATAAAGAAAGAGAGAGAGAGAGAGAGAACGAGACAGCGTGGCTTAGTTATGTGTACAACCTGGTGTGTCCGAGCATTTGAGCGACTGAACTGAAAATAAGCAATGCCAGAAAACACACAAGTGTAAACAGGAATAAAATAATGTCATTGATTTTAGAAGTAAAAAAAAAAAAAAGCTGTTTTTCTTTAGAATGAAGAAACAGCAACGAGACCGATGTAGGCTTTAGAATAATGAATTCAATAGTGTTCAATGTGTAATGAGAAGGAGGAGCATTAGTAAGCTGACTAATAAATGCAACGTGAGTTTACCAAGCGAAGCTCTGCCCATGCAGCAATTGCAGGTTTTAGGCACACAAGTGTGTGCTTGCCAAAAGTTTGTTAGCTTTTCTCGTGCGTCACGGCCAACTGTGCCAGCTTTATTCTCACCCAGGTTTGCTCGACAGTTTCAATAAATATGTTTTGTAATGTTATCTACCAAACTCGAGTATCCATGCATAAAAAACGTTTCCTATTTCAACACCAGATAGAAATTATATTATAAAACTAGCCGTTTGACTTCGAGTAAACAATACGCATCGAAAATCAAATTACTCTCTGACAAAAAATATCTTCAGAGTTGAATCTATCAAGACAGAGGTCATGTAATTTCCCTTGTTGCCTAAAAACTGTCCATTAATGTGTTTGTATCCCCTGCAGATCGAAAAAAAAAAATAGTAGCGTATGTCTATCATTACAGTTAAGATATTGCTCATCTATTAATTTTGAATGGGACATTAATTATAGTCTAGAATATGTGTGGACAGTGAATAAATAATCTAAATGTCTGATAATAGGGTATTATCACTTTAAGATGATATTACTCTACATCATACCCAGCGAACAAAGACAACCAGTATGTAGAAGAATGTATCGCACAAGTTAACTTAGATGTAATAAGTGGTTTGTATTTCTACTCGTTGTCTAGGCAGTGTTCGTGCGTGTGCGGTGGATGATATTCTCACACGCTCCACGTTACACAACTGGCACAAGCCGACACCGATGTGAGCTTACGAGAGTTTGACTTTATTGACGTATTAACACTTACGTGAAAACGAATAGTCCAGTCCGTTGTGCTAGTGAACAGCTGTGTTCGTACACGATAAACTCACGCAGCCTTCAACAAACAGTCTTTTGCATATGTTTTTAAGTTTTATCTACATTATAAAACAACGATGGGTCCCATGGATTCAACATTGATGTTTGGACATCTCACACGCTGGCATGGTCGATCTCAGCTTAACACTTCGTCGGCAGGTCTCCTTTCTCCTCATTCACTCACGTAGACATTCTCACATTCAGTCGCTCGTCCTCTCACTCCAGAACAGGTCGACACAAACTAAACTTGACCAGAGTCCAGTAATGTGACTTATACCACGGGTTCCTTTCACGTGACAACAAAATGGTGGTCCTATTACTTTTCCCGTGGCGACCTTGGGTCGCATCACCGTGGTCCCCGTGATAACTAGTGGTTAGTCACATATCTCCAGATTCTCGTTTAATCCAAGTATCTGGACTATCTCGGTGTTTTCGGTCAGCTTTGGGCCTTCCCCCCAACCATCCTAAACTGTTTCGAAAATATCGCCCATTACATTAGAGATCGTTACATCTGACATGGGTCATCAGGTCATTTACAGTTCAAGTCGGACTGCGGAGTACATCTTCCATCACAGCAGCTACCAGAACGTTAATGTATTGTGTTACCTTTCAAGATTCAGCACAATAATGTAACTCTTGTCTCTACATCACCAGCAAAACATTTTTGCTAGGCTTTTTAGCACCCGACGTCGAGTTTTGCTAAAAAAAACCAACGCATTTTTCGCCTCTTGACACAGTGCATAAAAAATCAAATTTTTGGGGGGAAGCATTATCTATATATATAAAAAAATCAATGTTTATGTGTTTGTTTATCCCCTATAGACTCGGAAACTACTGATCCGATTTAGCTGCAAATTTGTTTGTTTGTTTTGATACCGGATGTTGACCCATCATGGTTTGAAATTCAACCTGTCATTGTTAGAGATAGTTTGCGACAGTGTAAGCCATAATATTCGAAACTAATATTTATAATTTTATTGATTTATAATTATAGCCACGTTACGTGCGATCGATTAACCGTGCATGCGCAGTAGTGACGCTCTATTGTCAACATCCGCCCCCTAAATTACAAGGAAAACGGCTATCGGTTTTTAGTTGTGTTATCTAGAAATATCTAAAAAGGTAAGAGCATTTATTTCAGTAACATTAGTCAGTATGTACATGTTTTTTGTTTACTTCCAACAAATGTTGACCACTTCTTAAATCCCGCAATGAAAAATGTATACACATTATCATTAACTGTTATCGTCTTTCTCATACCCATGAATACAAGAAGTACAAGTTAAAAGTAATACAACTACAACATTTTTGGTTGGCTTTCTTTTGTTAATGTTATTCAAATGAATTATATAAATTTACACGATATTCCGTCTCAGGTCAGTGTTAGAATCTAAAAATATCTAAACAGGTGAGCGCATTTATTTAAGTAACATTAGTATGTACATGTTTTTTGTTTACTTTAAATAACAAGTGTGGACCACTTCTTAAATCCCGCAATGATAAACGTATACACATTATCATTATAATCTTTCTCATACTCATTAGTACAAGTAGTACAACATTTTTTCGTTGGCTTTCTTCTGTTATTCAAAAAAAATTATATATATTAACACGACATTTCGTCTCAGGTCAGTGCTAGAATCTAAAAATATGACATCAGTCATTATGAATTTTGTACATGTGAGGACCACTTCTCAAATCCAGCAATGATAAATGTATACACATTGGTCTATCTGTCATTATGTAAATTTTTTTAAAATTTCAAATACATGTGTGGACCACTCCTTAAATTTCACAATGATAAATGTGTGCACATTATCTGTTGACGTTTTTCATATTGTCTTATATACCGTCTTTTCTTACTATTCGCAGCCCAGTTTCTATGCATTTCCTCTTGAGTCAAAATAGAATGTTATCTCATGCTCATATTTTCATTTATTTCAGCGATACTTCAAGTCGCATTTCATTCAGTGCGTGAGGACGAACAAGCTACTGATGATCAGCGCTCACAAAATTTGTAGTTATGCCTCCCAAACGACAAGCGATTGGCCCATCTACACCTTAAACATGCAAGAGAAATGCATCGATTGCTTCAGAAACAGACGAGCAACGTGAGTAAGACTGGAAACCATTCGAGTGCGCACTGCTGAAGCCTGTTCATCTCAGTCAGACCAAGACTAGAAAACGTTCGAGTGCGCACTGCTGAAGTCCGTTCATCCTAATCAGACCACCAAAGTAAAGCAAGACTAGAAAACGTTCGAGTGCGCACTGCTGAAGTCCGTTCATCCTAATCAGACCAGCAAAGGAAAGTAAGACTAGAAAACGTTCGAGTGCGCACTGCTGAAGTCCGTTCATCCTAATCAGACCAGCAAAGGAAAGCAAGACTAGAAAACGTTCGAGTGCGCACTGCTGAAGCCAGATCGTCTCAGTCAGACGAGCAACGAGAAGCAAGATTGGAAACCAATAGAGTACGCACTGCTCAAGTCCGTTTATCAGAAACAGTCGAGCAACGGAAAGCAAGACTGGAAACCGTTCGGTTGCGCACTACTTTATCCAGGCGAACACTGCATGTTGAATTTAATCTTGGTGCATTCCATTACAACAGCAATTATGATTACAGTCTTCATCCGCAGGTGCTTATTGGCAAAATGGATAAAGTGTGCGTACATTGCAGTGCCTTCAAATTTAAGAATGACATGCCGGGTATGTGCTGCGCTGGTGGAAAAGTTAAATTGCCAGTATTACATTCACCAACAGAACCATTATCATCATTGGTAGCAGGTGACACAAGCCAGTTGACACATTTCTTGGCAAACATAACTACATTTGAAAATATGTCAACAAAGGAGGCGATATGGCAGTCTTTGGATTACGACATGCAGCTGCATCTATCGATGAAATCAAGCAATATCAGCTGGGGCGCTACATTAGTAGCATTGAAGCGGTATGGCATATTTGTCATTTCCAATTTATGAACGACATCCAGCAGTTGTTCATTTGGCAGTGCACTTTGACAATGGACAGCGCGTGTACTTCACTACAGAAAATGCACATGCACGAGCATTGTTACCACCAACTACCACGTTAATTGATTTTTCTCAATGTGTAGATATGATATGTTTGCAAAGATACTACTTTATTCTGACCTGCCAACATACTACACGTGGAATGGATCAGCTAAAAAGTTTCAACGTTGCAAGCAAGGTCAAGCGGTTGGCGGACATCCTACTTTATATTCTACTGATATTTTAGGCTGTCTGTACACTGTTCATCCCAAAAATACAGATTGCTTTTACTTGCAATTACTTTTAATCAACAAACGGGGACCGACATCCTTCTAGAACTTGAGAACAGTTTATGGTAAAGTATGTGCTACTTACTGTGAAGCTTGCCTAGAATTAAATCTTCTTGAAAATGATGCACATTTGGATACTTGAGTGAAGACATCCTACATCGCTGGCGTGAAACGGATCAGGACATTCAATTCACACCAAATGTATATAATGAGGCATTGGTTTGCATTGAGGACATATGTTTGGCAATAACTAATAAAGCACTGTTTCAGCTGGGACTGGCTCCATTAGAACGATCTGGAAACAACCTTTTCGATAATGAGTTGCAACGAGAGACACACTTTGATGTCACCGAATTAGGTACATTTGTTTAAATACATCTTCCAAAATTGGTTCCAGAACAAAGTAGAGCATATGACACAATTAGGCATGCCGTTACCAGACAACACGGAGGATTGTATTTCATAGACGCACCCGGAGGCACAGGCAAGACATTTCTCATTTCGCTTATTTTGGCATCCATACGGTCACAAAATAATATTGCACTGGCAATTGCATCTTCCGGATTTACCGCAACTCTTTTGGATTGTGGCCGAACAGAGCATTCAGCACTGAAGTTGCCTTTCAATATGCATATCACTGAGACACCAACATGCAATATCAACAATGATTCTGCAATGGGTAAAGTACTCAAAGTATGTCAACTTATTATATGGGACGAAGTTTTCCCGAATATCACACAGGATTACAAAAATCATCAGTGGTTCAGTAAAGGTGCTATCTTAGCAGCTAAAAACAAGGATGTGTATGCCATGAATCCGAACATCTAAGACAAATTACCAGGCGGATCACAATGTATAAGTCTATCGATACTGTAATGATTCAAGACTAGGTTGTCGTGTGCAGCAGGGTACCAGCCCTGAGCTTCATGAACTCAGGTGGGCCAACCTCGAAAGTGTCTAGGAGAATCGTGGGCCGAAACACTTGTCGACGAGGATATCTTCTACTGATGACTGGTAGATCCCTGCTGTACTTGCTCCCTGTGAGTTTATTCCTATTGTACGTGGCTAGCCCTCAAGACTACCATGAAAGAATGGTGACTCTCGGGAAAGACCTTGTGACACCTATGGAAAGACTGGACCCCCGGTATCGCCGGGGGGATAAACTGACATCTGGAGACAGATGTCGACTGTGGACCGGGTTGATCACCCCTAACACAGTATAATACCTCCGATTGCGAAAAACAATATAGAAATGTGCCCCCAGGGCCCTCTGAAAGGGGGAGGGGGAGAATGAAGGGCCCAATCAAATTGATACTCTCGGTGACGACAATGCTAGCCCCTGGACTCAGATACTCGCCCAACGTCCTGGCTGGCTCTGTACATGTGGAAAGAGCTTCACGGGGTTGCATGGTCCGAGAACGCATGCCAGAAGAATGAAATGCGAGGGTGCTCCATGCAGTAAACGCCGTCGCAAAACTACTACTCCTGTGGTAGTTTCTGAGTCGTCAGGGAACGACGGGCAGGGTGAACCCCACTCGCCCAGAGAGGCCCACGACGTCGACTGCGGAGGAGCACATTTGATGATTTCTGAGGAAGTGCGTTCCAAGATCAGGTTTCCACCTGCGAGCGATAAGGTGGTGTGGTGTAAGTTGGAGGCTACATTATGTGAGATACTTAAACATGATTTAAACACGAAGTCGTTAGGTGACAAGCTTACAATATTTGGTGATGTAATATATGAACACTGAAAATTCAAGGTATAGTGTCTCCAATTCATGTTGATTCCGAAGCTCCTATGGCCACTGCTAGTCTACGAGGTGACGATGACTGCAGTGGAAACCATGGAGAGGAAAATCAAAAACAGCCTTGAGAAAGTGGATTGGTGCACCGCCTTGTCTAACCGACGTGGCTCTGTATTGCAAGCAGGCAAAGCTGGTACTCCCGTTCAAATCGATAACTGAAGAGTTTAAAGTTGGCAAGGTAAGACTCGCATTGCTCTTGCGCGATTCTTCAGACCCAAATGTCATCGCTGTCCAGCCCGCTCTCAAGACTGGGCAGAAGTGGAGGGTCCTCGATGCGATTGAGTCTGCTCAGAATACACTAAAATTGAGGGAGATAATGGGATACACTCAAACCGACCGTCGAGGCCTAGGGCACGGGAAGGTCAATTGGTGTTCAAAGGCCTCAGTCAAAGAACGCCGAGACATGGTGATACAACAGGTGAGGGACAACGAAAACGAGGTTCGTTTCCAGAAAGCAGCCCAGCAGTCGCAGCAGTTCCATTGGGTCAGCCTGGAGAGCACATTGCCAAGAGTACTCACATGGGGTGAGATCTGGCGAATGACCTTGTTGCGACTGAGCTTTATCGTTCGTTCGGCGTACGATGTATTACCGTCCGCTGTTAACATGGTTAAGTGGTCTGCGACTAACGATCCGACTTGCCCGTTGTGTAAAGCGAAGCAGACGCTAGAACACGTCCTGTCCGCATGCAGGAAAGCCCTAGGTCAAGGCCGATACACATGGCGACACAACAAGGTGCTAAAAGTGTTAGCAGCCGTTGTTGCCCAGGCTAGAATGAGGGCTAACGCTAGAGCCAGTTCTACCATCGTCCCCATTCGTTTCCCCAAGGCTGGGCAGATTCAAAAAGGTAAGGTCAACAAAAACGCATTCGCTCCATCTATGCTAGACTCTGCGAGGGACTAGTTCCTGGCGGTTGATCTGCCAGGCCATGAAAGGTACCCCGAGTTAATCCGGAAGACCGGTCTGCGACCTTTTTAGTTCTCCACTCTACGGAGAAACGGCAGCTCATCCTGATTGAGCTGACCGTCCCGTATGAGTCGCGTATGGATGAAAATCACACGTATAAGCTCTCGAAATACTGTGATTTAGCAGCCGGTCTAAGGAGAAACGATGCGTACACAGTACTTGTCTTTGCCGTCGAAGTGGGAGCGCGAGGTCTCGTCTCCACTTCACTGTACAATGTGGTTAAAGAACTAGGATTGCGCGGTAATTAACGGAAACGAACACTTAAAAAAAAACTGGGACGAGGTAGCCGAAAGGGCCTCGAGTTGGCTTTCGACGCAACGCAACAACGTTGGGAACGGGCCTCGGTGAGCTGGTCCGGGTGTCTAGCGGAAAAGGATTTCTCAACCCCTTGAAAGTCCATCGTGTCCGAATTGTCTGCCAGTGTTCCTCTGCCACCTGCTAACAAAGTCTAACATGTGTCCGGTAAACCAATCGTAAGCTTGTCGCTCGGTCGTCCAGGTATGCTGACTGCTTTAATTAGGCTGCCGCAACGACTTCTTATCTCACAGTACCTTCTGTAAATCACCAAGTCGTCTTGTCCCTATCCGATAAAAAAAAAAACCATCCGTTAATTTCGTGCAGCAGGGTACCAGCCCTGAGCTTCATGAACTCAGGTGGGCCCACCTCCGAAAGTATCTAGGAGAATCCTGGGCCGAAACACTTGTCGACGAGGATATCGTCTACTGATGACTGGTAGATTCCTGCTGTACTTGCTCCCTGTGAGTTTATTCCCAGCTAAGCCTAGTTTCCAACCTCTGCCATTAACACATTTCTTGCAACTGTCATCTTTCTAAAAAATGTCTGTCGGCAAGTGACGTCATGTCCTCGTCATACCTCATGTTCATTATTGGTTGTCCGTAGTGTGGATCTTCAAATTGCACACAACACACCCGATGACACAAAGTGTCACCATGTGGATGAAGATCACCGTGGATGTAATCAACTATTGTTGGCGGAATCTATCGTCGCCTGGAGATCCGCTATATCCTTCCAAATAACTTACAGGGCTCGAATTAAATAAGTCTAGGGGAATTATAACGGTCCCTGAGTTCTGGAAAATAGAGGAAGGAAAATACAGAAAGTGAAAGAATAGGGTGAATCCCCGGAAATTCCCTAAAGAAATTCAGAAAACAACCAAAGTCAAAACTTTGTAAATTTAACTCAAATAAATTGCAATGAACAATCTTTAGTCTACCTAAGAAGTTAAAATTGATAGAATGAAATCGATAAATGGAGTTTCTAAATAACAACTGTATTGATAAAATACTGATATTGAATTCAACAATTTTCAAATTAACATATAGACAATAAATCACGGTGTCATCATGTACACCACAAAACTCTGAACAAACATCAAATGTCACTCAGCTTTCCGATAGTATTGATGAGCTGAAATGTAGTTTCCTTTGGAGGAAAGTCCACTGATAACCCGGCAATTATGAATAAGGTTCACGTTCTTCAAGCAACTAGGCAAACAGGCCAACCGAAATACGGAATTACGGTCCTCTGGTAACCCGGCAGGCAAGAATACGGTAACACGGGATTATGGTCCTCTGGTAAACAGGCAGGCAGGACTACGGTAACACGGGATTATGGTCCTCTGGTAAACAGGCAGGCAGGACTACGGTAACACGGGAACCTGCTGAATACATCATTCAGCCCTGTGTTGAGCATTATGTCGACACATCTGGAGCAGGTGGAGGTGTTGCGGTGTCTGTGGTGTTTTCAGATTAGTAAGGGAGAAAGCAAGGTTCATATGTTGTCTTTCTCTACAAGTAAATCAAAATTATACATCTCCACCCTATTATAATATGTTGGTTTATACCTATCTAATTTATGGCACGATCATATAAAACTTGACATAATTAAGCGGACACATATTCGCTTGCAGATTGGACAGTTATTAGTTCAAGTCCCAAAACCCAGGTCGACTTCGCCTTAACGGACACCAGGTATAGTAATGGGAAGTAAAGGCGGCAGGTGTGATGTTGACCACATCAACACTCAGATACCAATTGGTCTATAACACATAGGCCAACCCTATATGCCCACAAAGCTGACGACTTTTACTCAAATTATATGTTGCATAATAAAATAAACATAAGCAATGTAATGTATACCCGACTGATGATACCCCATGGCACAGGATAATGGTTTATATTGTAAGATCTTTACACATGTAGACCGAATGAATATTTTCTGGAAAGATGACAGAGGGAAGGAAGGTTTGCTATTGCATAGTCCTAACGGTGAATAGTAACTTTAAGAACGTCATAATAGGTAAGGACTCGTGAATTGTCCAACGGACAAGTATCAAGGTTGATGAAGTTACGGAATATTTATACAATGGTAGAATATAGAATAGTAGGATCTCAATAAAATATTTTAGGATACAGCTAAGGCTTATAGGGGATCTCAGCTACTCCCTACCATTATAAATCTCACCTGAAATCGTATATGGTATTATTATTGTGGGTGTTAGGCCGATGGTATGGCTGGCAATCGTTCTGTGTTGTGACGAAATTAGATCTCCTAGTAACACCACAAAACGTCATAAATTATGTGCGCCTTCGTACCTTTTTATTCTTTTAGCGTCTATGTTTAAATATATTTATTTTACGTGCGCAATTCTTTTAACTAAAACTTGCAATTAACTCTTGCCGGACCGAAATTATCCTCCGTTTTGTCACAGTGGAGAGGTCCTAGAAACCGCGTTCAGACAATTGGCCATAATGATGGCCTGTCTATATTGCGGCTCCTGGCAAAAGCCAGGGTAATGCTTCAAATAACAAACAAAAAATTGCCCTAAAAAGGACGAAACTTATATGTCGACAATACGAAAATAACAGCCTCAACATCTTAACGTGATTTCAGATACGATTATAGTTTGAGTGGACGCATCTGCCTAAGTTTATTTTACAAATCCGCCTCCGTGTAGATTTCATTGTTTCATGGTATAAGAACCCGACCGGCAGGCATCAATTCTAGCTATTATGAGAACCTCACCCCCATCCCCCCTTCCCCCAACCTAAACAGCCTACTCAAAAATTGAAATCATCGTAACAACTTGGGGGGAGACAAACATAATATTATTTCAACACAAAAAAAGGGTGGGGGGTGGACCATGTCTATGTTTTGGTGTGTAAAAAAATGTGTTGGCGTTTAGTTTTTTCGGTTGTTATGAAATATGACATGCAACATTTGCTATAAGACCCTAAGGGTCTATCAATGTAAAATAATCAAGTGATATTAGATTTAAATTCTAATCATCAACGAACCGTTACTTCTAACAATGAATGGCATACAGCTGTGTGATTGCTTTAACTGATACAAGTAATCTAGATTATGCATGTATTTCATCACCACGTATATTAATTATCTTGTTAGGGAATATTTGACAGGTACATAGTTTGATGTGCCTTAAGATTAAAAAATGTCAATACTATAATAAAAAAAAAAGGAAAAAAGTCAGACACTATCCAACACACACTCAGACATGAGCTGTAGTCCATGAACTCTATCATCATGTGCCCTGCCAGGCTGCGTGGGCGCTTATGTCTCTCCACATATCTCGGTCCCTTGTATTTTAAATCAGGTCCACAAAAGATACTTCTCTCTGCCGTCACTTCAGACCGCCTATTTCCGTCTGCCTCTCTCTCTCCTATCGTTGGTATTTTCAGTCATCAGGATTTTTTCCGGTGCGTCCCTTCTCATCACATGATAAAAGAAAACTTATTGCCTCTTTCTTATAAATGTAAATAATTCTATAATTTCACTTCCAGGAATTCTTAGTTCGTCAATCTGGTTAGTAGACATTACTTAGGCACAACGTATTATTAATAACAAAAACATGGTTCAGAAGGTTTGAGCTTTTCTGGGAATTTTTTCCCGTTTTGAGAATTAATTCCCAAAGTATATGACATAGCATTTCGCACACATACATTTCCAGACAATCCCGATTAATCATTCAACACACTAGTACCTTAGTACAGCACAGACGAAACACAGCTACACAATAACATAACTATTCTCCTACTGAACATAGACGGCACAATAGCAGCCAAGGCACATAGTGAAATCTAAATTGTGTTATCCAAGCAGGCTTCATTTGTTTATTATATGGCAAAAACTGTAAACCCCCCCCCCCCCCCCCCCCCCCCCCCCCCCCCCCCCCCCCCCCCCCCCCCCCCCCCCCCCCCCCCCCCCCCACCCCCCCCCCCCCCCCATTCAGGCAGGCCCCCAAAAAAAAAAAAAAAAAACTAAATTGTATTAAATTAGTAACTGCTGCGCTGTGACATATGCATAATGAAAACATTTGGCGATCTTTCATTTTGTTTCACATTCGAAAAGTGATCTTGAGACAGTAGTCCTGTATACAATATATAGGAGAACTGGAAGGTTCAGGAACTACTGGGGTCAGGAGTAAGGCCAGACATAGTGATGTGCCCAAAAAAGTAACAATAAGGAATGTTTGGGAACCAGACAAAATACGTTGGCTTACACTAATAACGTGTTGATCTAAGCCCGTTTATACGTGAATTGGCAGATATTCCGGTTTAAAATGGACACCACGAACTCTTCTATAAGACAAAAGTAAGATAGTCCCCTGATTTTCAATCATTGATCTAAAAGTGCTAAAACTACATTTCATATATTGTAGAACTTTCAATTAAAATATGACTTCACCAGGTGATGATTTTTCAATCCTTTGGAGCGGGACTTTTGACCGTTGAAAGGGGTGCATGCTTTGTTGAGCCAGTTTTAATACACGGCTGTGAAATTTCAACAGAGACTATACAGCTGTGACATAAACAATGTATTACTTTCTTTGATTTTCAATTTAATAATTTGTGGCAGGCACATTAAATTGAGCTTTGTATTTGAAAGAAAATTACCCCTTGTACTCTGTTTCTTCATCTGCGTTCATCAGTTGGTGTAATTGCTTTGTTTCAGCATGCAGCATGGCTGCGACATTTCCTCCTTTCGACCGACACACCCGACTTCATCAGGCATTTGTCGAGTGTGCTAAACATTACAGGTACTTAGTTGTATACCTACCTGTGTCTCTACTTTATGCTGCCAGTCTGTTTTATACATATATGTCTGTCTACTGTCTTTATGTCGCCAATTTTGTTTTTTTTCCCAAGAAACCTTCATTACCCTTTTTGTATCTGACGATGCGTTTCCATCCGACTTGTGTCTCGGTTACGTGTGCCTTAATTATAACTGATGTGGAAGTTGAATGGGATGTCTTTGATCAATCTTGTTTCTTTCACGTACATATTATGAATGTTGTTTCAAACATCTCAGGGTGGTGTGGTACTTAAGGTAGCTCCCAGAGGGAACAAACAGTTCGTTCGATTGATGAAACATTTATGTTTCTCATATTTCTGTACATGGTAATGTTAGCCTGGTACACTAAAGTTTGCCTTGTGAATAAGAAGATGCAGTTTTCCACTTACCAACTGCCTTTGTGCTGCTACTTTTTTGAGCAGGGTTCCTTCAGTCTGTGAATGCATGGTCTGGTAGCTAGTGCAGTCACTAGAATCTCTGCATGTTAGACTTAGATTAATTAAAACTGCTGAAACTAAAAGTGCTTGGCTCATTTGGATGAGTCTTCACGATTTATCATTTTTTTTTTGGGTCCATTTTTCTCATTTTGGATCAAAGTTTTCGTTAATACACGAATGTGATACCAGGTACATGGCTTTCATCTTTTAATTCCCGTTTGGCCACATCCAAGTTGACTGTCAATGTTACAGGCTTCCTGTTTCATCGTTGGAATTCATCTCTCACTGCTCTACCACACTTGGCTGGTGGCGTTGTAATATATTTATACTGTCTCGTTTTGGTACCTGGAAGTGGGACTTACGCTACTCAGAATCAGGGGGCGCACGTTTCAATGTGACATTTGTAATTCTTAAGGTACATCAAACAATGTACCTGTCAAATATTCATTAAGTGGAGAATATTCAAGTCAAGAATTAACACGTAATAAACAAGATTTCTTGTTTCAGTTAAAGCATTCAGACAACTATACGTCATCCATCGTTAAAAGTACCAGTTCGTTGATGATTCAACATTACATCTAATATCACTTTATTATTTTACACTGATAGACCCTTAGGGTGTTATTGCAAATGTTGCATGTGATATTTTGATATTTCATATTAATTGAATAAACGAAACGCCTACACATTTTTTTACAAACCGAAAAATGGACATAGTTTTTCCCCTTGTGTTAAAAAATGATTGTAGTTGTTTCCCTTCCATTTTTTTTAACGGACACCGGGAGAGAGAGAGAGAGAGAGAGAGAGAGAGAGAGAGAGAGAGAGGGGGGAGGGAGGGGGAGTCATAATAGCTAGAAGCGATGTAAATTTAAATATGGTCAACATATAAGATGGTGCTCTAGAAAAGGTTTGACACAATCAGCAGTTTATTACCATTTGTCGAACGGCTTCACAGATCGGTGACTGGTGTCTCATAAATTAGCTTCAAAACACGGGAGTCTAGAAACTGTAAACTGAGACGGGAAAATTGTCGTTGTCCACTTCTAGACTTTAATATGATTCAATAACTTGAGTCCGTTTAACAGACCTGGCTTACTTTTATGCAGAATTTTGCCTCCTTGCCATTCATGAATATGCACTCCAAATTGAAAGGAAATCCATAATTGGTCGACTAAGGACACGATTGCTAGGGTGGCAGTGGGTCTGTTCTTGTGCGCACCCTCACCAACAGCTGGGTCCCAAAGCCCACACGGAGAACAAAAATAAAAAAATCGGTTCCCATGTGTGCACTATTATAACATAAACGATATCAGACACTACTGTAACACAAACGATATCTGACACTATTATAACATAAACGATATTTGACACTATTGTAACACAAACGATACATAACACTATTATAACATAAACGATATCTGACACTATTATAACGTAAACGATATCTGACACTATTATAACACAAACGATATCTGACACTATTGTAACACAAACTATACATAACACTATTATAACGTAAACGATATCTGACACTATTGTAACACAAACGATAATAACACTATTATAACACAAACGATATATGACACTATTGAAACACAAACGATATCTGACACTACTGTAACACACACGATATCTAACAATATTGTAACACAAACGATATCTGACACTATTGTAACACAAACGATATCTGACACTATTGTAACACACACGATATCCAACACGATTGTAACACAAGATATCTCACACTATTTATTCCAATGCAGTATTTATAGGGTGAATGCTACTGGAAGAAGGAATGAACGGACGAACAAATAAACACAATATTTTTAAAAATAATTACACATTGGGCATGCAGGCCGAAGACATACATTAACAGGTCACCGTATTAATCACGCCATCGTTGACACAAAGTAACTGGAAGTAGATCGTATGATGACTTTTTTTACTGAGGCTGTAGATGATAAGACTATATTAGCTAGATCGGTGTTGTGTGGGTAAATGAAAGGGGAGTTCAATAATGAACGTAAAAACTGGTATGGTGCAGTACAAGATTTAACACGATGTGAACAGAAAGAGAGAGAGAGAGAGAGAGAGAGAGAGAGAGAGAGAGAGAGAGAGAGAGAGAGAGAGAGGGAGACCGTTGGCTTCACAGCTTTGGAGAGGAAGGGCGTGAAAATGTATGTTCTAGTCTGGGTGTTGCCAGGGTAGAGTTGTGCACTTTGTGTCACACTGGGTAGCATAATACAGTATTCATGTTGCTGGCGGGTGCTACAGCAGTAAAAGGTTTCCAGCGTGAGGGAACCTCAAGGTAACTTGACAGGCCGCAGACGAGAGGTCTGAAAAGTTTTCAAAAAGATGCGAATCAGCGACAGTTGCCTTAACATATAGGAGTTGTTGGTATGACAGGTACGTTAATCATGAAAGTGGATTTGTGCGATCGGAGACGGATTTCCTGTAACAACCACTGGACATAGTGTGACAGGAGAAGTATTTCGGAGTCCGTATACCTCTGAAGGAGAAGGAATTACTGTATTTTTTTATTAAGCGTGTCTCATGATGCTATCAGTTTTTATGATTTCTGAATATAGTGTGGACTTTGTCGTTGTACATGTGTTTGGATTGATGTTATTGTTGAGCTAGAGTTGTGAAGGGTGAGAGTTACATCTTTGAGTGTTTCCCTAGACTCTTGGCAAGTGTGTGAGGCAACATGCTATCTAGTATGCCTCCAACGAACTTCGCACACGTCAATAAGTGACTAGACACGAAAAACAAGACTTCAATAACAGCAACGATAACTTTGAGGTTTGAGGTTTGAACAACGTATCAACATCATGGCACACGGGTAGTAACCCATAAATGCTGCGTTATTCCTCTACCCTAAGTCTGAGTCCGAAGAAGCTCAGCACAGTGCACGGGCTCTGTAGCACCGGTGAGGATCCTGAAATACTTTGGGTAGATTTGTAACTCCAAATTTTGCTCTAGCAGCACCGTAACGCTACTGTTTTTGATTTCCAACTGCCAAAGGATTTGTTTCGTGCACAGCAATGCTCAGGGGCGCCCGATCTCACTACCCAGAGAGAGGGAAAATTACTAGCAGTCAAAGTCCAAGTGAAAAAATTCCAACCCTTACCGAGGATTAAACACGGAACCTCTAGCACTCTGTGCGGACACCATGCCTCGATACCACGGAGGCTCCCCCTCCCCCCAAAGAAAATTTAAAATATACAAATTCATGTAATCCGATAAACATATAGTTATTTAGTTGCTGGTGTAAGAGCTGCAAGCAGTGGCCGTCTGGTTGAGATTTTTTTAGTTGCGCTCGATCCGCTGATCGTTTGTTGCCATGAAGGCGTCTTCTTTAATTGACAGCTGTGTTCTCAAAACAACGTATTGCTCACATGGTTCCTGAAATGTCATCGTAAAGCATCATTCAACAAATATTTTAAGGGACTCACGAATTTCTGTAATGTGTGTACTTGTGTGTTTGTGTGTGTGTGTGTGTGTGTGTGTGTGTGTGTGTGTGTGTATGTAATTCATATGTGTAAGTAAAGAAACAAGTGAGGGACCATTGTTTTCACGCTTTCAGGCTAACTGTGCATATAGGGCTAGACCTATCTATATATTACATACTAATCAACACATGCTGCGTTATGTAGGCATTATCACGCCTGCCGCCTTTACTTCACAGGACTCCACCTGTTACCCACCCAAGACTGGGTCGACATGTGAGTTAAAATCACTTAAAAAAATAGGATACATTGACTGCATTGTCTGTTCAGATCATTTGGACGGAGATAAAAGTAAATGAAGACTTGACTACTGATTAAATGTTAGTTGTGCATCCTTTACAAGACGTTGCAGACCCAACCCTAGCAGCCCCTGGCTTTTGTGTAATTTCTCCAGGTAAATTTGCGTCCAGTAGTTTGCCATTGCTCTGTGGACGATCGGCCCCCTAATACCACTGTCGAATCCAAAGCAAGGCGCATGCCCCGCAGCCGGGATCGAACCCAGCACCCCAGCATTGCGAAGCGTTCGTATCGACTTAGCCACAGAGCCGACCCTACAGATTAAAACTCGCACATATTTGATTTGTAACAGCACATGGTACAGCTGTATGCACCTGCCAAAAATAGAGCTTAAAAGAGCCGAACTACACCAGCAACAAATAAGCCAAATGCTTACATCGCACCGGTCTGCGGAAATAATCTTGCTGTGGGAATATTGTTTTTGCCAGAAACCTAGGGTTACCTTTATCTGTGATCGTTACAGTCTAGAAATCAAAGACCTGTTTTCAAGAAACATTGTGCGTCGATTACAAGAGTTGTAGAATAAATAATGTCTGCAAGATCGATTTCAATTAGCAGCTTTAATGATTTTTACAGACGTATACAACATTGTAGTCGTTTTCCTTATGCGCTGATTAGTTTTCAGAACCCGCTGTCACATTCGAAAGTTCGAGTCGTTTGTAAACTCGCACTGATTTACCTTTTATTACCAATCCTTCGCCTCTTATAAAAACTTTCAGGTAGTCCTTGGGGCGTGGACAATAAAGTGTGTGTGTGTCAACGTTCCAAACAAAAATAGGCTTCTTTCCTTTACATTTATCCTCGACAACACACCTCATTATGTTTATAATGGCGAAACGAGACCTTTTATTAACAAGTGAAATGTTTACTATAACTTAAACAATTTGTTTTCCTAAATTTATATTTCTACCTCAGAGACGCATCGTTTCAGTAACTTAAATGAGAAATTCATCATATTTTAAACCTATATTTAGATTACAAACTATAGAGCAAGTATTGACAACTATAAAAACAATGTAATGTAAAGTCCAAGCTCTTTTAAGAACAAAACTAAAAGCTCGACCAAGTTCAACCTGCTGCTAGTCAGCCGAAGCGGCTAACAGTATCCGGCTATATTTTTTGGTCAGGTGTTTTTGCGCCACTTCTGTGTCCAAAGTGTTGGTATTTGAGCCGTCTCTGGGCTTAGTCCGTCTTCCTCCAAATCAGACCGCTCGTTTATTTTCCTGCTGTCGACTGTGTTCTTCCGGCCCTTACATTTCTGATGTTGTCCTCTTGTTTATTGCTCCTTTTTTTGGCCAAGCGTATCTCGTAGACGACAGAGGTTGGTTCATACAGCGCCCTTTTGGTCCATCAGTTATAGTCTGTAAAATTTTGAATATTTCACTTTGCCAAAAATCGCTATTAACAGTCTTGAATTTGGATAGATTCAAAATTGAAAATATTTGGCGTGTGGCCATGGCGATCTTTTTGTTGGCCTCCTTTTTTAAGAGCGGTTGAAGCATGTCACAGTGATGTGTATGTGATGATTTGTGAAGTGTCAGACTGATTATATCCATCATTTGTCGAAGTGTGACCCTGATTGTGTAGGTTTATGTTGGTGGGCAGGCTCCGGTGTAATTGAATATCAGATACCCAGAACCCAGAGCCACATACATATATTTAATTAAAAATCAAGTTAAACACATCCTTCTTCACCAAGTTACAAAGATCACATGCAGGGTACAATAGAGAAAGATTTTAAGAAATATTCCTTTTAGAGAAATTTGCCAATGAATCAAAAATGCAATTAGAATTGTTCAAATTCGTCAGAGGAAGACGTAGACCAAACCTATATATTTATTATAAATGTTATTCACACCACTGCAGAAGAATGTCGTGGTGTGTCCACCATAAATAGAAAAAAATGAATGGTTCGATACAAAATACGAAAAAAAAATGTGAAGGAGCAGTCAGTAAGAAAAAAACATGCCAGTACGATAGGGCTCAATGATACTAGTAACATGCGAGATGGAGAAAATATAAAGAAGCTGCAACCTAAACAAATAAAATAGTTTACTCTAAAATGATTGAAAGTCTCACTATATAAATACAGGCAAACGCAGGTACAGGGATCGTTCACACAGTGACTGGATGAAAACAATCAATGTTTGAATTGTAAGACGAAAAGTCAGCATATGTACACTTGCATTAAGAAGACAATAGCAACTCGATATGGGAAATGCTGAACGACTCTCCATAGTATGGAAATCAATATGCCATTTCACCCCTACCAATGTGTTAAACAACGCTATATCTGTTATGTGGAAGTGCATACCGTTGCATATGGAGGTCTTATGAACACTTCCCTCCCTACCAGCAGTACCCATTCAGTCACCAAAGCAGCCCAGGAGGATAGCCACCCTAATGAAAAGTAGCAACAGGACATATCCCCAAGACAACGTGCGACACCAAATGTCATTTAACAATAAGTGATTAGATCTATTTCACCAGGAGCCATTCGTGCCAGTGATTTACGTGGCAGCGCGAATCTCCTGTTCCAGTGATCTCTAGAACTATCTCAGCACGGATCCAAATGTGTCAGTGGCCAGTCTATACTTGAAAAGTTGCTTAAGTTAAGGCTGGTTTTTTTCTTCCTATTTACATTGCTCTCATATTATTTGCTTTATATTCTTCATTTATCTGTTCGCAATGTTGCCTTAAAAACCTGATCATTGACAAAGTATAGTTCGTTGATGTTGGTATGTAGTTTCTAGGTACTTTTTTATTACCATGTTCCTTTTGTCAGCTAACCAAATTAATTATTCTATCCTTCTTTCCAATATTAAAATACGTTAATGAAATGACTATAGATGTATTTCCGCCACCTTAACAAATCCCGTTTATATCATACTAGCTGTGCTCTGCCACGCGTTGGTGTGGCCCCGAATAGTAAAATGAAAAAAAAAAGTAGCTCTCAACTAACAGTGTCTGTCATAACCCCCCCCCCCCCCCAATAATATCTCCCACTCCTAAGGAATAAAATATCATCACTTGGCAAAATTATTAAAATAGAAATAGTTAGGAAAAGAAAATTGTAAAATAATGTTTTAAGCTCCCTCGCTTAACAGTGTCTGTCATCAACCCCCCCCCCCCCCCTTACCCCCCTCCCCCTCATAATCATATCATCCTCGCCGAAGGATGGGAAAGTCATCATCTGACGAAATATTGTAACTGAACTGAGTGTTGCATCCGTGTCCACCCAGAGACATATGGATAGCATTAATGTGTAATGAGAAGTAAATGTGGCTAGTGTAACAGCTACCACATCACCCATCCAATACCAGTACTACTGCTACCACTACCACCACTACCTTCAGAACAGAAAAAAAACAGTCACTACTGTCTATTCAGGTCGGTGTAGCCAGAGGGGTTGGCGCTGCATGATGTCGAAAAGGACTGTTTAGTGTAACTGAGCTCCCAACAAAGAAAAAGAAAACCCACAGTAATAGTCCATTCTATACTCACCTATACTCACAAATAGCGGGAAAAAAATCTCCTGTCATCTCCCCTCTCCAAAGGGACGAATGTTAAATGACCTTGGCATCCGTGTCCACCCAAAGTAAACTGGACTGTGAGCAGTCTTAGTTAATAGCTTCTGTCATCTACAAATAATTTATCATCGACTGAAGCGTCACGTGAATGATAAATGGGACTTTACTGAAATCGAATGTCTTTGGGCGAAAGGTGCAGATATCACAGCCCAACTGTAAATCACAACACAACATGTCAACAGCCCTCTTGACAGAAAAAAAGAAAGAAAATTAGCACCCAGTGGGTAATTGAACATCGGTCAACCCCGTGAAGAGATGATTACGTACAAATATACTACCTAAGACTGAAGAGATTGGGTCCGATATTGCAACCTAGCTGTTAACCACACCATTACGTTCCAACCGCCCTCTTAAAGGCGAACGAAGATTACCCGTGACATGACCAACATCCGTGTCCACCCAGACAAAAATGGGTAGCATTAATCTGTACTCAGAAGTAAATGTGGCCAGTGTAACAGCTACCACATCACCCATTGAGTACCAGTACTACTGCTACCACTACCATCACCACCGTCACAACAATAACAACAAAAAAAGTAAGTGCTGTCTGTACAGGTCGTTGTAGCCAGAGGAGTTTGCGCCGCATGCTGTGCCCATGGACTGTTTAGTTTAAATGTGTACCCGAAATAAAACTCCATCACCTAACCAGTGATGGAACCCACAGTATTCCGTGATATAAAAAAATGTACACTATACTCACAAAAAGCGGAAATAAAAGCCCGCACTCAAACATGTCTCCCTGTCCGAAGTGACCATGTTTTATTAACCTTGGCATCTGTATCGACCCAAATCAAACTGGACCGTAAGGCTTCTTAGTTAACAGTGTCTGTCATTAACGAATAGTTTTTGATCGGATGAAACGTCGGGGCGGGGGGGGGGGGGGGGTAATGTGGACTAAACTTAAATTGGATGTCTTAGGGCGTAGGGCGAAGATGTCCCAACTTAGCTTTAAACAACAACACAACGTGCCAATCACCCTTTTGGGGTAAAAAGAAAAAAAAGTACCCAGCGGGGAATCGAACACCCGTTATACACGTGAAGGGCGGAATACCTACAACTCTACTACCGAAGACTGAAGACTTTAGGTCAAATATCGCAGCCTAGCTGTAAACAACAACACAACGTGCCAACCGCCCTCGAATATTACCCGTGACATGAACATTGAGCATCACGTCGCCGCTATCGCAGGCTAGCTAACGGAACAAAAAGCGTGGATACTGTAGCCTAGCTTTAAACCACAATAAAACGTGGCAACTACACAGTTAGGGTAAAAAAAAATCTTATATCAGCCAACGGGGAATCGAACCCCTATAACACGAGTAACAAAAGTGAAATGCATACAACTAATTACGTTACTGAATACTAAAGCAATTTAGTGGAAATAAAAGTATAAAATAACAATGTGACGGTCGGTGATGCACAGTTAAAGGTGGCTGATTCTGTAAAAATAAATCCGTGCGGGCAACGAAACAAATTATGATTTGACCGTTGCTGGAGCAACGTCGTTCGTGGTTTGTGCGATTTTATGACACACACACACAAAAACGCTTTGAGTCAGAGGCCACGTTGTGTGAAAATTTGAAAGCAATCGGTTCAGTAGTTTCCGAGTTTAGAGCTATCGACACTGGAAAATTAGGATTAACATAGATAGACTAATTAATTAAATTGTACGTCTTTCGGTTATTACATTATGCATGTGGAGTGACTAGAGATGCATTTCCGCTACGTTTTTAAGATTATAACAAATCATATCATATCGTGGAGTAATCAAAAGTGTGGCTATCTCATTATTGCTGGACAGTCTCTTGGGTGATGCATGTCCGCCAAATGACCGTTTTATTTGATCTCCTAACTTGACTTCCCACTTGATCAATATCAACAAATATGTTGTTTTGTTTCCCTTGTTGGTGATTTTCTTGTCTCTGTGTAGTGTTACCCTTGATTTTTAGTTTGATATAAAATTGTGTCAATTATTCGTCATTGTTTTGTGTTTAGGTATTTTTGTGCACTTTCAAGAATGAACACTTACTGATGCACCTCATTGTCAGCTTCATAACACATTTTGATTGACACGAGTATCATTAGGCACACGTGATATCCGTCACAATTTGTGTGACTGTTCTATAGGTACGAGGAATTCGCTGATATAGGATGATAGACATTCACTGCGGTTAAGGATAGGGGAAAGAAAGTTTATGTCTAGTAGGCGTGCGTCAAAAAGCAATTTTTCCCACATCATTATACAGTGGTTGCTATCTTATCCTCTATCCTCAAATTCTTTAGTGAAACTGTGTGGGTACACATCAATGTTAATGATATGTCTGGGGTTGTCTCCGACCAAACAAATGAAACTCCTCGAACTTGAATGAACGATTCAACAAGAAGAACATTCTACTATGTGGTAGATCGTGGACAGCTGAAGTAACCTTATAGTGGAAAGTCAATTACACTGTCTGGCTATCTTATCCATACAAACCTCGTGTATGGTTCACTGACATCTCTTGTAAATATACTGATATAGTGAGGGTGTGGGTTTAAACCTTAACAGTGCCCACCCAAGTGAGAAACTGGACTAATATCTAAGCTATGTTGATCCTTGACAGTCCTGGATAGCCAAGAAAACAGCAAGTGGTTTGTTCCATTAAATGAAAGTTGCTGTACGTGTATCCACAGGAGTAGGAGAAGGGATAGATAGAATTCAAGATGAACCCACTGAGATAATATCAGGATACTCAGTTAACCCCTCCGACTTTTCTACTCTCCTGGCATTACTTAGAAGTCCCCATCAAGTGATTTAAATATTTGTGAGCTGAAGTAAACTAGTATGCACAAAGACACTTGAAATTAAGTACACCATTTACTCAAACATTTTATAACAATATGAACAAGATTTATTGAATAAATCTAACCAAAATTAAAATGAACTTGTTTAGGCTAGTCGAGATGAGATGGGGTTATTGATGAAATTAAAGTTATACATAACTTTTTTAAGATAGAGAAAGTAAACCTTTGGAAAGTTCTCGGCTTAAAACCCTGCCTACTCTTTTCCAGTTTGTCGTCCTCACGGCTTTCAAGCAGGTCGTTACACTCAGACGGTCGGCAAAGAATGGATGCCTACAAGTCCCTGCCCAATGTGGTAACTGTGATAAAGAAACAAGCGCATATGTGTAGTATCTTATCTAGATGTACACTAAGCATGTATATTATAATAACAGCAAACATGTTTATTTAAATAAAAACATTTTACCTCTCCCTCATTTTCGACATTCACTCCTGTCCAATTTGGAAGGGCTTATGTCTCACATTGAAGCCGTTACATTTACTGCCTTCCTCTACTCACGTCCTGTAATGATAGTCAAGTCTTCTATGTCTGATGCCATCTCTCGTACTGACTCAAAATGACAATCAGTCAGTCAGAACAAGTTCTGAAATCAAGGCTTAGAACAATGGACGCGCCCAGAATGCTAACAATATTTCTGCTGCAAATCAAATAACAAATCTCATGGATTACTCTCCGGGATCAATCTCCGCATTTGGATTACTCTCCGGGATCTTCTTCTTCTTCTTCACTTCCTCTTTTACCGCTGTGGGTGTCGAGGAAGATACAAGGTTCTGTTTCTAGCTCTTCTGGCTGCCTCGACCATAGGCGCATCGTGTTGTTGTAGAGTTTCTCTGATGTTATCCTTCCATCTTGTTCTTGGTCTACCCCGTGCTCTACGTCCTTCTTCTCTTTCCATGTATGCTTTGTATGGTATGGTGTCACAAGGCATTCTCTCAAAGTGGGCAAACAATTTCACTTGCTGTCTTTGTATGTAATCCAGAATTGGTTCTGTGGCGACTTGTTCTCTTATGATCTCATTCCTAATCTTATCTCTTATGGTCACTCCTACAGAACTTTTCAGACATCTCATTTCCGTGGTTACTAATTTTCTTTTATGGTTTGTTGTGAGTGACCATGTCTGGCACTGGTAGCACAGAGTTGCAATAAATATGCTTTGAATAAGATGTCTCTTTGTGCTGATTGGGATTGTCTTATGCTGTAAGAGGGGGGCTAGCTGTCCCAATACTTGGTTTGCTGTACTGCATCTAATGTTAATTTCTTTATCCAATTTCTCTCCGGGATCAATCTCCGCATTAACCTCTCGGGAGTTAAACGCATTTCAGTGTGTTAGCTGTATGTAATACAGATTCACATTAACCACACGTGACAAGATTGCCAAAGTTATCTTCACGCTTGTGGTTTACAAAACATGATAGTTCCTTAATTTCAATGGTAACATCATTATTGAAGTTTTTCAACATTGAAAAACATGTGCACTAAAAAACATTCATGACACTATCAAAGAGGATATAAAGCAATGTGACAGTGCCCTAAGATAATGGAGAAATGTCCGCCTAGGAGTATTACACAGTGATGAAGACACACACTTGAGTAAAAAGACAGTTAGATTTATATCAGGAACTAAAATAAAGGTTTTGAAACTAATTTCGTTTCTTACCTGGAAATGAAAGCACAATGCCAAAAGTTCTGTCTCGAGCTTAGGTTTTAAGCCCAACAGATGGCATGCTCTGGACAGAGTCTCATTTACCAGTTCAGGGGTTTCCAGATCAGCAATCTTGCTCCTAAAAACAATAAAAATACACAGGTTTACAAACGCGTCCTCAATTGTGCAGACATTGCCTTCATGACGTCATGGGTCTGATCAAACTGTTCGGAACACACTGTCTAAAAATGTTCACCTAATCAATAATATGTGAATATGATTAACTTAACAACGATATGTCTGCATATGTTTAACTAATAAATGATATGTCTGAATATGATCACCTTAACAATTCTGTGTCTAAATATGATCAACTAATCAATGTTGTGTCTAAATATGTTCAGCTAATCAATGCTGTATCTAAATATGATAAACTAATCAATGACGTATCTAAACATTTTTAACTAATCAATGATGTGGCTCAGTACGTTCAACTAATCAATCCTGTGTCGAAATAAGTGAAAATAATCAATTGTGCCTTAAATATATGCAGCTAATCAACGGTGTGTCTAAATATGTGATCAGTGACGTGTCTAAATATGTGAGCAATGACGTGTCTAAATATGTGATCAATGACGTGTCTAAATATGTGATCAATGACGTGTCTAAATATGTAATCAATGAAGTGTGTAAATATGTGATCAATGACGTGTCTAAATATGTGATCAATGAAGTGTCTAAATGTGTGATCAATGAAATGTCTAAATATGTAATCAATGACGTGTCTAACTATGTGCTTTTATTATTGATATGTCTCATCATCATCATCATCAGGGGCCTTGCCGACTGGCGTGGGCGATCATGCCTCTCCATAATCCGCGATCTCCTGCAGCATGTATCAGTTCGTGTGCCGACACACCTCCATGCCATGCAACAAGACTGTCAAGCATCTTCTCTCGTTGTCTACCTCTATCCCTCCTTCCACAGATCTTTCCAGTGGTCACAACATGTTCTATTTTCCCTCTTCTCATAACATGGCCGAAAAATGATGACTGTCTCCTTCTGATGTCAGTGATAAGTTGTCTTCGGTCTCCCGCCTCTTTTAAAACCTCTTGGTTGCTCTTTTTGGCTGTCCAAGGTATTCTAAGCATTCTTCTGTAAAACCACAACTCTGAGGCCTCTAAAAATTGTTTGGCCTGCCTACCGATTGTCCAGGATTCACATCCATATGTTAAAACTAGATGTATGTAGCAAGCAAGAATTCTTTCTTTTGATATGTCTACATATATTTAACTAGTTAATGCCATGTCCTAATATTTTCAACTAATCCTTACTGGGTCTAAATATATTTAACTTATCAATGCTCTGTCTAAATATTTCCCCTTAATTAATGTTGTTTCTAGATAATTGCAACTAATTGGTGCTGTATCTAGATACATGCAAAAAAAAACTATGATATGGCTAAATATAGTCAACTAATAAAGTATGTGTCTCGGGGAGTGCAGCAAAACAATGTAGTGTCTAAATAGGTGCAACTAATAATTGTATTGCACAGAAAAAGTCTAAATAACAAATGGGAAGGACTGAGTTGATATCTGAACTGCAAGTCCATACTGCATGAAGCAAAAACAAGCCATGTATGGAATTACTAAATAACTGGTGTCACGTTGCGTGCTACTGAGTGTGTTTTTCTTCTTGTTTTCATTACTCTCATATTATTTGCTTGCCTTTCTTCATTCATTGGTATAAAATGTAGCATTGTTGACTTTCTGTTATAAATGGCTGGTCATCGGCAAAGTGTGTAGCTCCTTGATGTAAGTACGTGGTCTATGTTTACTTTCTTATTACTATGTGCCTTATGTCAGATAGCCGAAATAATTAAATTGTACGTCTTTCCTTTATTGCACTATGTATATGAATTGACTTGAGATGCATTTTCCCTACGTTTTTAAGATAATAACAAATCATATCATATCGTGGAGAAATCAGAGTGTGGCTAACCATCTCATATTTGCTGGAAAAAGTCTTTTTGAACTTTTTTTCTTTCTTTAAAAGTTGCTTTCATGAGGTACATCTGTGTGTACCTGTCAAAGATTTTAAAGCATGTGAGTGTAGTCGACATCAAATTACAGCAGTATACAATTCTACCAGGCGTGCTCGAAAGTTGCAATGGTTTTACTTTAAGGTGCAATTTAGTACATTCAAATATGTTGGGGCATACAAAAACCGTTACAGTCCCCCTATGCAGATTTAACACTTAACTTAGGTTTGTTGTTGTTGAGAGATCCACTTAGGCCAAAGGTCCGTTTCATTTGCTCTTTTAACTTGACTTTCCAGTTGATCAATATCAACACATATGTTGTCTTGTTTCCCTTGTTGGTGATTTTCTTATTTATATGTGTCGTGTTTGTTTCCCTTGATTTTTACTTTGTTATGGAATTGTGTCGATTGTTTGCCTTCGATTTTTGTGTGGGTATTTTGATCAATTTCAAGAATAAAACACTTACTAATTTTGGTTACGGCAAAGACCCTACTCCTCTAGTATATGGCAAAGAATACCCCCCCCCCCCCTTCCCACATAACATTAGTGTATGGCAAAGACACCGCACCTCAAGTGTATGTCAAAGACACCCCACCTCTAGTGTATGGCAAAAACACCCCACCTCTAGTGAATGGCAAAGACACTCCACCTCTAGTGTATGGCAAAGACACTCCACCTCTAGTGTATGGCAAAGACACCCCACCTCTAGTGTATGGCAAAGACACCCCACCTCTAGTGTATGGCAAAGACACCCCACCTCTAGTGTATGGCAAAGACACCCCACCTCTAGTGTATGGCAAAGACCCCCCACCTCTAGTGTATGGCAAAGACACTCCACCTCTAGTGTATGGCAAAGACACTCCACCTCTAGTGTATGGCAAAGACACTCCCACCTCTAGTGTATGGCAAAGACACCGTACCTCTAGTGTATGGCAAAGACAAAGATGGCAAAGACACCCACCTCTAGTGTATGGCAAAGACACCCCACCTCTAGTGTATGGCAAAGATCCCCACTCCACCTCTAGTGTATGGCAAAGACTCCACCCCACCTCTCTAGTGTATTGCAAAGACCCCCCACCTTTAGTGTATAGTAAAGACATCCCACCTCTAGTGTATGGCAAAGACATCCCACCTCTAGTGTAGGGCAAAGACACCCCACCTCTATTGTATGGCAAAGACCTCCAACATATAGTGTATGGCAAAGACCGCCTCCTCCTTCTAGTGTATGGCAAAGACACCCCACCTCTTGTGTATGGCAAAGACACCCCACCTCTAGTGTATGGCAAAGACACCACCACCTCTAGTGTATGGAAAGACGCCCCACCTCTAGTGTATGGCAAAGACACCCCACCTCTATTGAATGGTAAAGACACCTCATCTCTAGTGTATGGCAAAGACACCCCACCTCTCGTGTATGGCAAAGACACCCCAATTCTAGTTTATGGCAAAGACCCTCAACATCTAGTGTATGGCAAAGACCCCAACCCCACCTCTAGTGTAAAGCAAAGACCCCCGCTGCTAGTATATAACAAAGACTCCCTACCTCTAGTAAATGGCAAAGACTCCCTCCCCCTCACCGCTAGTACATGGTAAGGAACTTCCACCTCTAGCATCTGACAAGGGCATCCCCCACCTTTAGTATATGGTAAGGAACCCACCCCTCCACTCTATTATATTGCAAGGACCCCCCCCACCACCTCTAATATATGTAAAAGACCCCCACCCCACCACTAATATATGGCAAGGACCCCTTCCGCGCTCCCTCAGCTCTAGTATAGTGTGACCAGTATTCTCTGCTCCATGACCATTGCTGCCAAAGTCTTTAGTGCATTTGGACCTTTTTAGGGCCTTTTTCACAACCTCCTCTATGCAATCCTTTCAAGACAAGCGTCTGTAAAAGGTGATTCCCAGGTACCGCTGTCTATGTTGATATCCCTGTCATTTTTTTTTTTAAGACTTGGAACATCAGCTCTAACACTCTGGTTGTTTAAAAAACACCACAGGACAGTGGCTTTTTCTGGCACTCATTTGTGTACACCAATCGATCACCTTATCTACTGTCTCCTGCAACTCTTGAGCTATTTGACATATATCTCTTCATAGCCTGTATGCGAGCAAAACAACTGCGAATGTCAGTATTTTACCAACTCCAGGTGTTTTCAGGTCTGCAAACATGCTCGTAAAAACATTAACAATTACAGGTGGAGCTGCAGATCCCGTTGGTAGACCTAGAGTTATAATACATGGTTCGGTTCATGCACGCGTCTATCAGATACAACCTTTCACGCCAGCTGCCAAACACATACGGACTGATTAGCCATTGATCTAACCTGATAACTCTCGTTCTGAGTTTCAAGTGCTGGTCTGAGCCCTGTTTGTGTATCTCGTATTTCTAAAAGTATTTACATTCTCATGTATTTCTCTCTTATCTCATTGTTACTCCTTTATTCTTGTTTAGAGAATTCCCGATGGAAAATACGAACAATACAGCCCTGTGGTGGAGTGAGAAGGTACATATGGTAATGAGATGGTGCTATAGTGGCGTGCGAAGATTCATATTGTGGTAGAAGAGGTAAGGAGGTTGTGCAATAGTATAGTGAGTAGATAAAAACGGTGGTACATTAGGTAAATCTATCGAGCAATAGTTTATTGAGTAGACACGTACGGTGGTACATTAGGTAATGAGATTGTGCAGTAGTGTAGTGAGAAGGTGCATACGGTGGTACATTAGGTAATGAGATCGAGCAGTAGTGTTGTGAGAAGATAATACGACGGTATAAGAGGTAATTAGATATGGCTGCAGTGCAGTGCGAAGTAAATAGGGAGGTACACGAGTTAAGGAGACAATGAAATCGTGGAGTGTAAATTACATGCGGTTGTAAAAGAAGAAATGGCTTTACAGTAGATTGGATGTCTATGTATTTGAGTAGAAAGATGGCGGGGTAATAAGTTTAAGACATCGGTGCGTGATCATTTGATTTACCATTGTAGGTAGCCATACTTTTCAAACATTTCAGAGAGAGAGAGAGAGAGAGAGAGAGAGAGAGAGAGAGCGCGACATGCAGACATACAGACAGGGAGACAGACAGAATGTGAAAAAGAGAGCATTTTTGTAAAGACGTCAGACCATATCAATGTGATCTGAGAATCAAAGAGTGGTAAATCATTATCATTTCCTGGTCAACGATGCATACATTATTTCCTAAGTGAGATACTTTCTGTATAACCAACAATTACAATTATTAAGCACACATGCGTGCACCTGCCAAAAAATAAAGTAACATAACTTACTACATGCCATGTATATTGCAAACGCTTTCGACGATTGGACAGGTTTGCTCGACACTTGCAATGAATACGTTTTGTGGTGGTACCAATGAGACATCATTATGCATACATAAAACACATTGTCTGGCTCGAATTTTAAGTTGATGTTTCAACCTACTAATGGCGGTTTGACTTCAAGGAATGGATGTATGTAAAATATCAGAATCATTTGTCACATACAATAAGTTTACAGTTAATCATTATTAATAGGTAGATTGTATCGCTTCCCTTGATGACGTGCATACTGTGTCCACTGAATATTATTGTGCCCCCTGATAATCTCAAACACAATTTATCGTCTGTTGTGGACTGGTCCTCTGATTGTAATTTAGGAAATAAATCTTGTGAACAGTGACTAAAATGCCTAACGAAATTGAAAAGCAGAAAAAAAAACGTACACAAAACAACACAGATCGACGTTTCGGCAGGGGCTTTTTTCGACATGAACTAAACTACACAACAATATCAAAGGAGACAGTATTGCTACCACAGCAACCACCAGTGTTATCACGTGAGAAACTATAAGCAGATTACGCGAGATGAATAAAACAAAATAAAATAAATTGTAGGAAGGCTCGAAAAATAGTCATACATGTAATTGTGATTATATACAATATTAGTAGGAATAAAAGAGTAGTAGAAATACAAATGTGAATTATCTACTACTAAATAATACTAATAATAGATCTACTACTAAATAGTACTAATAAGAAAAAAAATAAGATAATATTATATTTAAAAAAATTAACATTAAAAATATAAAATAATGTTGCAATCTAGTGATGTGACAAGAGTAAAACTGTTTAGATGAAGTAATGATGGACAATGATACCGTCTGGAATTAACAACACCTTGACCAGCGATTTTCAACCTGCTGGTCGTGACCCTTTTTTGGGTCGAACGACCTTTTACATGTGTTTCTTAAGACCACCGGGAAACGCATATTCAATCACTTTATTAAGAAAATAATGTTCTTGGGGTCGCCACAACATTTGAGAACATTATTAATGGGTCACGGCATTAGGGAGTTTGACCGCCACTGATCTAGACTGTGGATGAGGCGTCTTTCCAAAGCGAGGCGCTTGCTGTGATCCTCAGAACAAGATTGTATCGCAGTTACAGATAATTCATCTTTGCCTCTGAGATCAGAACTGTTAAAATGGAAAGGGATTAGTTTAAGTGTCTTCTTTTCACTATTGGAGAGAGGTTACCGAAAGCGATCAGCTAGGTTCCTGCCCCTTTGCCGGTTTCCCAAATGTATGCTTTGTTGCATCATTTGCAGAGGATGGCATACATTTCGTTTCGGGATTCACAAGTTAATGGTTTCCTAATTTGGAAAGAACGACTGGGGAAACTGACGGATGTGCTTTGGACAACGAATGGACATGTCCTGCACATGGTGCCGATGCATTTCATTTGTCCTGAAAGGAAGTGTTGTTTGTATCGGCGCTAGTCGGCTTCTGACGAGTATGTGGTCTCGCCTAAAGACTAATCTCGGCTTCACACAGATCATCATCTTAGTGTCCGGATTAGAGCGGATAATGTCCAAACGTCGAGAGCATACTTTGGAAGCAACCACGCTTTTTGGATAAAAAGTCAAAATCAATTTGAGTCCATCACTGATGGAACTGCATTTGGTGGGGAAAGCATCTCTCCTGTTAATGGTTACTACTTTGTTCAGATCCTAATCTAAGAGGCTCGTTGATATAGTGACGTCATATCTCGGGACCTTTTTCTTTTGTTTAATGCAACTCCCGTATCGTAATTTATAATTGTATAATTTATGATGGTCAAATTGCTGGTTCCTAGCTTTCATAACTTGAATTTTCGTACAGAAGCTTCTTGTATCACTTTTTCTTTAATGTTAGCTTTCAACATGTGACAGTACTTCTGTCATGATGTCCTCACAAAATCGCAGGTTATCTTTGGTGCTGCTTTATATACTTTCAGATCATGTGTAAGAAATGAAAGATCTCTAAAAGGTAACAAATCTCATTATCATCAAGTAATACATAAAAGGTTGGGTGTGGGTTTGATCTTCTTGCCCTCTCTTGCTGTTTATGTCAATTCGTGCAATGGTGAGTTCCTGGTAGAGGTCAAAATGATCTACTAAATTCTTTCAATTAACTTCCTGTGCATATCTTTACATTATATTTTATTTCCAGTTCTCAATGTTTGTTCTATAGTTTCTTTTTTAAATATATGATAAAATACGTCGACTGTCTCTTTCGAATGACATAAAAAATGTGACTTTAACTTACACCCCCCCCACCCCCCCCCCAAAAAAAAATCTCTTGAAAGATGGAATTAAATTTGAGTAATTATGATTATTTTGCTTGTTAATAGCAAGATTCTGATGATAAATTCGTGTAGGTTGTTGAGGGTGGGTGCTGTGTAGAAGAGAAACCTATTACAACATGTAACGTTGACATACACTGTGTTGTCTATGCCCCATGGATTCATCATCATCTACCTTTGTGTGCAATGAGACGTCACATACGCCTCCAATTCGATTCTCTGGTTAACTGGGCTAGTGGATAATGAAGAATCCCTGACACTACCACGATTGCGTGACATGGGAGTAAAACATGGTGAAGCATGTCTATGCCGTCTTCGAGATCGAGATGTAAGACAATATAACCAGCTTATCATGGGAACAAACAGTAGAAGTTCTTTGGAGTTGCTTCTGCATCGGAGGACTGAGAATGCATTTGAATGCCCAATGTGCAGTGACGTCGATTGTGATGGCAATTGTCTGTTTTAAAAACTGCTTTAATGAGGTACATCTGTGTGTACCTGAAAAAGATTTTTAACGAGAACAGTACGACCACATTAAGTTTTACTGAAGTGAAGAATCTTCCAGGTGTGCTAGAAAGTTGCAGCGGTTTTGCTATAAGGTGTAATTTATCACATCTAAATATGTCTGGGTCATATCAAAACTGTTACAATGATGCCATACAGATTTACAGATTAAAATCGACTGTTTGATGTTGAGTAATCCATGCATGCCGAATGCCCCTTTTATTAGCCCTCTTAACTAGACTTCATAATTCACCACAATCAACATATACGATATATTATTTCCCTTGGTGATGATTTTCTTATACCCGTGTCTTGTGCTTGTATTCCTTAATGTGAATTATTCTAATACAATTTTGAATAGTTATGTGTTCGACATTTTGTGTGTGTGTGTGTGTGTGTGTGTGTGTGTGTGTGTGTGTGTAGGCATTATGTTGCAAACTCAAAGAATGAATCATTTACTGCTGAGTAGCTCAAAGTCAGTTTTAGCACATAATTTGTTTAATTAATCCCAAACGATATCTTTAAACAAAATATTTTTCACTATTTCACCAGTGTGATGAATGCGATGATATACTTTAATAGACCATTGCTGCAGTTTAGGCCAGGAACGAGACGGGTGTGGTTGCTGTTTTATCCTTTTTCACCCATTTCTTTTGCTGATATACATCAATGTTAGTGAATATGTCATTTTAGGATATCTTAAATTAAACTTCTAATAATTGACTGGATGATTAAAACAGTTTAAAATAAAAATTATGTAAACAAAAAAGAAAAAAATGTAACACGCAAATTTGTAAAATTAATTTGGGCTGCTGCGTCCACCCTGAATGTAATCGTATCCGACATCACACTGAGTTGTAAAAGCTGTCATGTTGATATAGTCCACATATAAGACTATGCTCTAAACACCCGTTACACACAATCAGCAGTTTAGTATCATATGCCGAGCAGCTTCACAGATCAGTGACGTTTGTCTCATAAAGTAGCTGGAAATCACAGGGGACTGGGGACAGTGCACTTTCCGGCAGGTTGGTAGTCACACTCTGCAATAATCCTCAGGATGGATATTAATTATCTCGCCGACCTGGGCTTTCACTTCGACTATAGCTAGACTGAGAACCGGACAATCTCAAGGGAAGTGCAGGTACATTTGATCACACCACACACGGCGCACTGACTGATCTAATTATAAGAGCTAGCATCTTTGTATTCAATAAGTTGAGTTGAGTCAAGAATTAACATCACAGCACTCGGACATTCCAATGCGTGCTCCGTCCTCATCCTTAGCAGCCAGCGCTGAGTGCCAGTACTAATGGTAATGGTCTTTTCCTGGTTATATGTTCGTCTTGCCTTTCCTTTGAGTACAGCACCAGGTACCTGGGGTGCCCTTATCTGCAACAATGCAGAGAAATAGCAACCACGGCCATACGGGAAAAGATTCCATACCATGAGGCCCGCAGAAGACACGGAGCAACCCAAGGCATAACTGCAGCCATTACCACCAAATTGAGCAACGAGGTGGCTCAACTCAAAAGTGACATCCAAGCTCTCAGAGACGAGAAAGAAGCATCCAAATCCCAACGAGATGAAGACAGAGATGAAAATAACAGGCCTGAGGGCTATAATGCAGGCGACTCTTTGACACCCAGAAAACGGATGGACAGCAGAGATGACGAAATTCAAGGAGGACATCATGAATGCACTGGCCACTATCCAGACACAAAGGAACAACCAACTAAAGCAAGGGAAGACGAGGCGGGCATCAATGATCTGCGGGATAACCAACAACTTCTCGCGAAAGAAGTCGCAATGATCAAGAAGGCACTAGCTGAAACAGAGGAAAAGTTACGAAGAGCATACGAAGAAAACAACAGACTTAATAAGGAAACTGCAAGCAACCAACCGAGTGATGGAAAGAAAGAGAGAAAGCACGGAAAGAGGGCAACAGAAGGCAGCAAATACAAGGAGCCGAGACCCAGAAAAAGCCACATCAAACACCAGATAAGAAAACCCCAACGCCGCTGATGAAACAGTTTCCGGCAGAAAACTACTAACCAAATAAACCAACGCATCAGGGAGCTGGAGGACCCGAACTTCTTTAACTCAGAACTGCAAGATGATGATGTTCTTTGGTCATCACCAGAGGAACCATATCGACAGCCAAAACCTGAAATCAAACGAGGTCGACACCGTTACTTCAAACACTAATACCAGATACGACACAACCAAGGCCAAAATTACCGAAACCCTATGTAGGAGTAGTACAAGGATACGAGAAAATCACCAAATAATACCAGACCTCACCAGTATTGCCATCAGTACCTGCCCAAGTCAATCGACCGCCGGTCCTTATTAGGATAGGCAATTTAATTTCCCCGGAAACAACAAACAGCCATTGAATACCACAATAAATCGATTCAACATCCAATCATCTTGAGCGCAGCACAGGGCCAGCTAAATTACAAAAGCAACAGCAAGAGCGGAAACCACAACAAATAGAAAGCGACAATATTGAACACAATCCAAAACCAAATGAGATCGAGACCAGAAAACGTCACCACAAATATAGCTGAAAGGAAAGTGAGCAGAAATGCGAGCGGACCTAGCTGAAAGTGGTCAACGAAAGAGAATTTGAAATTTGAAATTCCTTTGAGTGTAGTTAATCCGCACGACCCCATGGTTACAACCAGGTGCCTCATTCTCTACAGGCTATAATAATCTTCTTTCGCTTCTGACTCAGTTACTTTTTCCTAAAAGAGCCTGACCACATCTGCTTTGTCGTGTCTCAATTCACTACCCAGTGTTGCAGATCCAGACAATATGTTTGCCTGTTCATTCCCCACACCGCCAGCATGGCCTGAAGACAAGATCCAATGTATGCTCACTCCCCGTGACTTTACCAGGAAAGCTTGCTTCTTTGCTCGAAAGATACCTGTCTTTCCGTTTTTCAGCGTGCTTTCAGAGTGTGTTACAATTATGACATGTGTAAGCATCTTGTTCTCTAGCCACCTGGAAGATGCACCACCTTCATTCTCATGCTAGACGTGGTAATATCAAATGCTAGGCTTTCCTGCACTAAAGATTTTCCTTTGGCTTTCAATACGAACCCCCTGGCACTTTTCTTTCCTCTCACAAACAATCCATATGTATAGATAATCAGATCCATTTTCGTGAATGAATTGTTGTACTGCCACCTTCGTAGCACCCGCTGGCCTCTCTCTGCACTCCCGTCCCAAAGTGATCATAACCCTACACAGATCGGACTTTTCCTCTCCTCTTTTCCTCTGGCGTTCAATTACTAGTTCCGTTAATACTATGTGCTGGAGATGGTCCTTGGAGTCATGGATACCGGGCTTTGTGTGACACCTCTGGCAGGTGGTTAGCTGTTCTGTGGAGAGAGAGAGAGAGAGAGAAAGAGAGAGAGAGAGAGAGAGAGAGAGAGAGAGAGAGAGATCTATGTTGTACAAAGCCTGGTGCATTTATGATAATCCTCCACAATTATTTGCTCAGCGCCACGACACATCCTAATGACCTCTATTCGCATGACTTCTGCAGACATTTCCTGTCAATATTAACTGCTTCTACTGGCATATTGTCCTCCAGTTTATGGTCGAAGATTATGAAAATACACGGAGGAAACGGTTGTGTTTTTAACAGGACACAACTGGACACGGCCTAAATAGGACCTCACGAACCAGATGCTGCGCAATTATCAGTCAGTCAGACAATGTTATTCTATACAATGCTTGATGACAAATTTTACTAATTTGTGTTGGTAGTGATCAGGGGATACAAACACATTCTAAAGACACAATAACAAGGGGGGATGATGCAGTTTATATCACAAAAACTAGCAATTGTGAAGACATTATTTGTGACAATGGAATCTCCCTTTCTAAACGCGTGCATTCATGAAAGGCAACCGGCAATATTTGCTTGTACAATCTACTTGGAATTCAAGTAAAACACATTGTTTGAGCTACGCATACTGAAGTTTCATAGACATCGTCGCAACACATTTTACATGCAACAGTTGAGCGAACCCGTCTGACAATTAAGCATACAATAGTATAGAGTTCATGGAAACTGACGTTTTAAAGGAATTTGTGGCAGGTACATGCATATGTGCCTAATATTTTTAATTGAAAACGCAGAAAGTATTTCACTTATTTAACGATGCATTCACCATTGTCAAGGACAATGATAATGGTTAGACACTTTTTGATTCTCAGGTGAAATGGATATGGCCGGTCGTCTTCACACAAACATGAAGTGACATGTTGGAATTTCTGGTGATCTTGTACAAGTATTACGCCATTGGATATCTTTCTTCTACACAGTACAATGTGATCGTGGCTACGTGTATGGAACGTATACATTCAATGCAGGGACTGGAAGCAGAGAGAATGTGTCGATGGTAGTTTCTTGTTTGGTAGGGGGAGGGGTGGAGGAAGGCTTCAGATCCTTCAGTATGTTTTGTGAAGGAGCTTAACTCTTTGAGTCCCAGAGGGTTTAGCATCATAGGCCCAAGGGGTAGTCAAGAGACACGTAAAATCATGCGTTCCAGACAGTAACCTATGAAGGTATGATGGGTTCTTTGGGACTCAAAGAGCTAAGGACCCCTGAGAATTCTGCAAGTGTAATAATAATAACAATTATAATAATAGCAATAGTGTCCTGAAATGCAAATACATATAAGTATGCATTTGAAATCATGTGAAACAAGATAAACATATTTCTAAAAAAGAGACCTTTCCTTGGCGGGTAGGTAACAGCGAATCTCCTGCACTAAGCTTCTAGCATCTGAGGGGGGAGTAGCACAGGCGTCTTGTCTTAAAATGGTTCTGAGCTCTCAAAAGGTCATGTTTGAAGGAAGAGTGAATGTGACAGTGTGTAAATGAAGACGTAAAAGAGATTCTATACCTTGAGAGGACAGTCTGATGTGACGAGAGGATCTGGCCGATACTAGACGCTCAGAAAAAAGGCAAGACGGACGTTTAACCAGAATGCTACTGACACCATTAGTATTGGATCTCTGAGCTGGCTGCTCAAAGTGAGGACGGAGGGCTTATGTGAATGTCCTGAGTGTTGTGATGTCTGTTTTTGAATCAGCTCAGCTTATCAACTTAACTCTAGTACTTATTATTAGCCACATGTTATAGCAGGAGAGGGAAGAGGAGGGCGAAATGTTTTATTTCCATACTGAAACTGTGGCTGGGTCATGATGTGTATCACTTACCGTCTGTCGATGATGTCGTTGTTATATCGAATGTGTCGATTCTACTCCTTTTTTAATGTGTCATGCTGTTTGTCACTGATATCGTTGTTGTATTTTATGTGGAAGTTCTACTTCTAATGTAATATGCCCTACCGTCTGTCAATGATATTGTCGCTATATCATCTGTGTTGGTTCTACTCATTATGTAATGTATCCTACAATCTGACTGTGATATCATTGTGACTATATCCGTGTCGTGTTGCCATTATATGGGTCTGTCCCATCACGGGTCCATGTCCCCACACAAGTAGCAAGCTGCCGTCAATACCGCTAGGCACCGCACTGAACTTAATAGTTTCAACATGCTGAATCTATTTAATGCCATGTTAAGTAAAAGTGGTGGTTCTCTACATTGGTGTACAGGTTAAGTAACCGTAGTGGTGTCCCTACATTGGTGTACAGGTTAAGTAACCATAGTGGTGGTCTCTACACTGGTGTACAGGTTTAAGTAGCCGTAGTGGTTGTCCCAAATATTGGGTACAAGATAAGTAACCGTGGTGGTGTCCAAAATTAGAGTACAGGATAAT
>CAJHNH020004207.1:0-10000 GCA_905116865.2 Candidula unifasciata
ATTCGTGTTACTACACCACAGTTCAGTCTTTCTTGCTTTATCCTGAGAGCTGGTTTCGCCGTGCGATCACAGAACGGACTTCACCAGTCACGGCCCTGACCTTTGTGTCAACACTGGGATGTCACGTCAACACCCCCACCTACGGTGTGGTACACTGACTGTACTTGATAGGGTTGTGACACTGTTCAAGTTTATTCATGCTGTTCAAGTGTATACATGCTGTTCAAGTGTATACATGCTGTTTAAGTGTATACATGCTGTTCACGTCTATACGTGCTGTTCACGTCTATACATGCTGTTCAAGTGTATACATGCTGTTCAAGCTTATACACACTGTTCAAGTTTACACATGCTGTTCAAGTTCATACATGCTGTTCAAGTTTATACATGCTGTTCAAGTTTATACGTGCTGTTCAAGTTTATACATGCTGTTCAAGTTTATACATGCTGTTCAAGTTAATACATGCTGTTCAAGTTTATACATGCTGTTCAAGTTTATACATGCTGTTCAAGTTTATACATGCTGTTCAAGTTTATACATGCTGCTCAAGTTTATACGTGCTGTTCAAGTTACTACATGCTGTTCAAGTTTATACATGCTGTTCAAGTTTATACATGCTGTTTAAGTTTATACATGCTGTTCAAGTTTATACATGCTGCTCAAGTTTATACGTGCTGTTCAAGTTACTACATGCTGTTCAAGTTTATACATGCTGTTCAAGTTTATAATTGCTGTTCAAGTATTATTATACATGCTGTTCCAAGTTTATACATGCTGTTGAAGTTTATACATGCTGTTCAAGTTTATACATGTTGTTCTAGTTTATACATGCTGTTCAAGTTTATACACGCTGTTCAAGTTTATACGTGCTGTTCAAGTTTATACGTGCTGTTCAAGTTTATACATACTGTTCAAGCTTATACATGCTGTTCAAAAGTTTATACATGCTTGTTCATGTTTATTACATGCTGTTCGTGTTTATACATACATTTACACAAGTTTTACTTTACTTATATCACTCAGAACGTTATACAGACGATCATGATCGACAGATGTGCTACTGACTCCCTAAAACGCTACTCGTCCTCCCCCCCCCCCCCCCCTCACCCCCACCTTTTTTAAGAAACACACAAAAATTATTTTGAGGCGAAATTAAAAAACAGTATTTATTTCGTTCCATTCTTTATAGGAGAGATATTTTTTCACAATGCGTGAATGGGCACCTGGTGTACATAATTTCAGCTTGGAATGAATGCTGAAAGAAGTGTTTGCGAATTTGCTGTATTTGTTACAAAAGTTCTGTTCTTTCTTTTTCAATGAACATCTTGGTGTTCGGTGGTTTTTGGTGTGTGTCATATGGTCATAGGCAGAAGGTCATCAGATCAGTCTGAGGTGCGCTCTGTTTTCTTGAACTCGTTATGTTCAGTATTAGGTCCTTCATAGTTCTCCACAGTTTTTGTTGTTCTGCACACTTTGCTCTTGAGGACAGAGGGTTTCTCGTTCATGGTTGTTATGGTATAGGTAGAGGGCAGGACTTCAGAATTTGCTCAGGTTTTTGTGGGGGTACCATCTGACATGCACACCCGTGGGGACTATAATACTTTATATGTATGCATGTGGTACCATCTGACAAGCACAACGTGGGACTATAATACTTATTGTATGCATGTGGTACCATCTGACATGCACACCGTGGGGACTATAATACTTTATTGTATGCATGTGTACTATCTGACATGCACACCGTGGGGACTATAATACTTTATTGTATGCATGTGGTACTATCTGACATGCACACTGTTGGGGACTATAATACTTTATTGTATGCATGGGTACATGAGCCTGCAGTGGTCTTTTTCTTAGACGGAACATCGTTGTTGTTGTTGTTTGTAATTGTTGTTGTTTTGTCGATGATGATATTGATGATGACAATGAGGAGGGGCAGGAGAAGAAGTTTAACGTTACGGTGATATTAAAAATGACGGACATAATGGTAATAATAATGTCGCTGTATCCAAGAAGGTGTCAGACTTGAATCATTTCTCTTTAATCTAACACTATAATTGTGTCTCACATTGTGTGAACGTTTTAAATTATCATCAAATGTATCTACATCAGAATATAATAACCCATAAACTCCCACACGTCCCAATTATATTCTAAAAAACACACTTTGATGTAATGTCAAGATGACTGAACCGAACTGAACAAACAGCAGCCTCTCGTGTCTTGGTAACCAGATTTCTCAAAAAACCTAATTCTTTATTAAGGAACCGATCATTTGTCCCCCATAAGCCATCACCGGTCCCGCTGAATAACGACTGGGAACGAATGGCAGTCCAAGCAGGAAACTGCCGACTCGGGTTATTTTGATGTAATTTTGACTAAAACCCAGCTACCGTATATAATGCAATTACCGCTCTGTTCAGCGATGCAAAAGTAGATCTGCTCAAAATTTGGCATATACATTCGTCGTCATGACAGTTGTGTGGTATTATCTACTTTAGGACTCTATGGTGCATTGGGAAAAGGGTCTGTATGTATGTATGTATGTATGTATGTATGTTGTATGTATGTATGTATGTATGTATGTATGTATGTAGTATGTATGTATGTATGTATGTATGTATGTATGTATGTATGTATGTATGTATGTATGTAATGTATGTATGTATGTATGTATGTATGTATGTATGTATGTATGTATGTATGTATGTATGTCTGTATTGTATGTCTCTGTATGTATGTATGTATGTATGTATGTATGTATGTATGTATGTATGTATGTATGTATGTATGTATGTATGTATGTATGTATGTATGGATGCATGCATGCATGCATGCATGCATGCATGCATGTATGTATGTATGTATGTATGTATGTATGTATGTATGTATGTCTGTATGTACTGTATGTATGTATGTATGTATGTATGATGTGTATGTATGTATTGTATGTATTGTCTGTATGTATGTATGTATTAATGTATGTATGTATGTCTGTTGGTAGGTCGGTAGGTAGGTAGGTAGGTAGGTAGGTAGGTAGGTAGGTAGGTGGGTAGGTGGGTGAGTGGGTGGGTGGGGTGGGTGTTGAATAGGTAGATTGGTGTGTGGGTAGGTAGGTAAGAAGGTGGGTCATAGGTAGGTAAGAAGGTGGGTGGGTAGGTAGGTAGGTAGGTAGGTAGTATTTAGGTAGGTAGGTACGTATGCATGTATGTTTATGTGTATATGTATGTATTATGTATATATATATATATATATATATATATATATATATATATATATATATATATATATATGCTAGCTGTACCCGGCTACGCGTTGCTGTGGCATAGTTTGGAAAAGAAAGAAAAAAGAAATCGCACGCGTCTAATATGGTTATTGTCGCAATCATTGTCTGCACAGATATAGACATAGTCTGGTTTTCCAACTTTAGATTACGCACCATATAATTGTGTCTTTATATTAGTGGTCGTTTAAATGGTGTTATTAGTACAGCAACAAAAATGGTTATCTGGTTATCACATGCTAAAGCTATTTGTATTTTTATAGGAGATGGAAGTAAAGCTACTACTGTGCTTGTAAATAACAAAGTAAGTAGTAAAAAAAAATTAGAATAGCAGAGGCAGCGTTAGTAAAATACAAAATTAACTAGTGAGAACTTTAAAATCATAAGTTAAGCCCTTTAAGTTAACAATTTCAGTCATTGCCCCCCCCCCCCCCCTTTTTCCATCCACCGACTACTGCTTTCTCCCTCTTCGAAGGATTTGAAAATCATCACCTGGCTTTATTTCATTTTATTTTTTTTTTTTTTTTTTTTTTTTTTTTTTTTTTTTTTGTAACTGACATTGACAACCCTGTCCATCCGGACTAAAATGGGGAGCAGTAATTGTAATAGGTAGTATATGGGGCTAGTGTAATTTTTACAATATCACCCTTCAAGTATCAGTACAACTACTACCACGACCACGACCACCACCACAATAGCTAAAATATTGTCACTACTATCTGTTTTACCATCGGAGTAGACAGGGAGTCGTGAGCCAGAGGATTTGTCGCCGCATGGCTAGTGCTGTCACCACAGACTGGTCAGGTTAGGATGTATAATTTCGTTCCCCGACAAAAGAACGCCATAACCTTACCGGCGGTCTTCGCATGAGAGCACTACGGTGTAATCGCCCAACCACAACTATTACTGCTGCTGCTACTTTGAGTGGGTTAGGCAGTTACTGTGACTTAAAGCTCTCTCAGTAAAGAGTGCCCCCCTCCCCCTTTTCCCTCCAATTCACCGACTACTCTTTCCATCATCGAAGTAGTTATGAGAAAAAAAAAAAAAACAATTGAAAAGCAATGAAAACAGGAAAAAATACACCATAATTAGGAAATGAACGCTATGGTAAACAGCACAGCCTAAAATTCTAACGCAGATGAAATAATTAAATCTAAATGAAAATAAAAGGAAAGCTATGAAATTTCAGCGTAACCATGCAATCGGAAAGTTTAAAATGAAATCATAAGTATGCGTAATTGTCAAATTTAATTATCAACTGGTTTCCCCACATACCTGTCCTTTTTTTTTTTTTTTTTACTAGTAATAAGGGCTACATGGCTAGTGCTGTCGCCACAAGAGTGCAGGTGAGGATTTTATTTTGCCCCCGGGTTTTAAAAAAAAATTTAAAAAAAAAAACTGCGGATTCTAACCCTGGTCTCCCACAAAGGAGCCCAGTGTTCCAACCATTCGACCAAGCAACCACTCCATCGGAACAGCGAAAAGAGAACAAAACTATTTGAGATATGTGTTCCTACTACTGTGTCCCGATTATAACACAACTCAAAACCGCAGGCAATTGTTTTCTCATAGACAGATATTCCGGATATATTTTTGAAACGGCACAATAGAAATGGTACGTGTCTAACACAGGTAATGTAGCAGTCATTGTCTGCGCAAACGTCGAGATAGTCCTTGATGCCCCCCCCCCTTTTTTTCCAATCCATCGGCTACTCTCCAACTCATCGAAGGTTGTTTGAAACGACAGAAAAAAGAAATCGTGTCCAATATGGCTATTGTGGCAATCATTGCCTGCACAGATATAGAGATAGTTTTGTTTACTGTACCACGGCCTACTCTATTTATTAGAGAAGGCAATACTGTACGTATCTCGCCGGCGAATGGTTAAAGTCTTGCGTTCTGACTACGGCGCATGCGCATTTACTAACGTGGCTTTAATTAACTGTCACTAAAATTGGAAATATTAGTTTCGAAGATTTTCCCAAAAATTGTGGCCACCTGTCTCTAACGGTGACAGGTTGAATTTCAAACCATGATGGGTAAACAGCCGGTATCAAAACAAACATATCCTGAAAATTTCAGCTAAATCGGTTCAGTAGTTTCCGAGTCTATAGCTCATAAACAAACACACAAACACTTTATATATATATATATATATGTGTGTGTGTGTGTGTGTGTGTGTGTGTTTGTGTGTGTATGTGTATATATATATATATATATATATATATATATATATATATATATATTTAATATATATATACATATATGTTTGTATGTGTGCCCGGCGCGCTAGCTAGGTTGGTTAAATCAGCTGCGCGGCGACCGTGTGACAAACTCCTTATGGTCAGAGTTCACGCTCAGGGGAAAGCAGAAAAGACGCAAATTTATGGTATCTATCATGAAATCATACAAATGTTTATACGTAGTGTGATATAGAGATAGAGAGAGAGAGAGAGAGAGAGAGAGAGAGAGAGAGAGAGAGAGAGAGAGAGAGAAGAGAGAGAGAGAGAGATACGAAACCTTTATGATGTCAAAATGGTCCGGGTCCCTATTGTGCGGTAAGCAAGAATAGACCCACTGTTCACACCCCCCCCCCCCCCAGCCCCCTAAAAAAGCATGTCATAAGAGTCGACTAACTGGGAGCTTCCTTCAGAATCGGAGTTCATCTGCCTGAGAGGCAAGAAACCAACAGTCTGCATAGATACGAGTCAGGTCTGTAAACGAATGTTCACGCACCACTGCGGTTCTGGAACAGGACTAGATTCCAGAAGTGGACGAACAGCTCAAAATTTCTACCGGAGTTTATAGCCGGTGAGCGCGAAGAAGAAGATGATATTGCACATAATAATTTTCAGTCAAAGGAAATTCAAATTATAAATTAGAATAAATACGGACAGATAATCAAACTGCTAGTGGTGCCATTGAAAATTCAACTGTGTTGTCTGCTGAAGATTGGGAGCGAGGGGGGGGGGGGGGGGGGTGTCGTACAGTGTTGTAACCTCCGTTCTCAACCCAAGTTATTAGCTGTTAATTAATAGGGCCATGACGGAAAAGACGGGGGGGGGGGGGGGGGGCGGGGTATACTGGCCCATAACGTGCAGATCTGAAAAAGTTGTCAAATTATTGATTAGCTTAAATCGGATGTTTTGTGCAGAAAGGTGTAGATATCTCAGCCTAACTGTAAATCACAACACAGTGTGGCAACTGTCTTTAAAAAAATTTTATAGTCATCATCATCAAGTTCCACTGTTGTCATTAGCGTCATGGAAGGAGTTATGGGAGGAGGTTAGGGACCTATTGCTTGGTGGATACGTAAAGTAAAGGGCCCTTTGCCACGCCTTAAGGCGTTTTGGGTATATAGGGCTAGACCTATTTTTATAGACCGAACGGCACTTGGTGGGTGATGTGGTTAGCATAACACTAGCCGCCTTTACTTCTCAGGACTGTACCTGCTAACTACTCAAGGCTGTGTCGATCTTGGAGGCAAGGTCATTTTTGAAAAAGTCCGGCTCCTCCCGAACGTCTAGCCGCTAAAGCATGGCGGCTCCTTGCTTGTTGGGTAGCAATGGTTTTTTTTCATTCTGTGTCGGTGTAGAACCTCTTTAATGTCGTCAGTCCATATTCTGCAGGAGCACTCTATTGATTTCACATTTGATCTTTTTAACTGTAGTGCCTGAGTTGGTAGTTGTTGTGACGTTTTGTATCTAGATAAGGTTAGTTGCGTATCCTTTACAGGACGTTGCAGAACTAACTCCATCAGCCTCTGGCTGTTGTGCTTTTTCACCAGGCAAATTTACGTCCAGTAGTTTGTCATTGCTTCCTGGACAGTCAGATCCCTGATACCACTGTCGAAACCAACGCAAGGCGTATGGCCCGCAGCTGGGATCGAACCAGGTACCCCGGCATTACGAAGCGTTCGCATCGACTTAACCACAGAGCCGACGTATCTTGATAACCGAACCATTTGATCTTCTCTTTCTCATAAAGCTGCTGCATGGTGTTGTTCCTACAGTTTGTCTGAAAATATTATTTAATACTTTATCTAGGAGGGTTAAGATGACTGTTTATAATCTGTTTTTTAACGCTCATACTTATGTTTGGATGACTGTTTATAATCTGTTTCTTGACGCTCATACTTATGTTTGGATGACTGTTTATAATCTGTTTCTTGACGCTCATACTTATGTTTGGATGACTGTTTATAATCTGTTTCTTGACGCTCATACTTATGTTTGGATGACTGTTTATAATCTGTTTCTTGACGCTCATACTTATGTTTGGATGACTGTTTATAATCTGTTTCTTGACGCTCATACTTATGTTTGGATGACTGTTTATAATCTGTTTCTTGACGCTCTTATGTTTGAATGTCCCAATAAGTGCGTCAGCTGATATAAAAGTGTACTGGCTCTTTAGCATCTTGTTTCTGTTTCCCGGTCCGTTCTTCCGAGAAGAATGTGTGAACACACGATAGAAGCGGCGTCATATGTTGTACCTTATCTGATATCAGGGAACTCTGTTGGGGAGTAAGTTACATGTGTTAGAGGCACATGGTTCTAGACACAAGGCGGGTGGTCGATGAGTTCATGTTTGTTCCCACAGCTGGGTTAAGTAAGTTCACATGTGGAAGATGAATCGAAACAGGTAAGTTCACATATACAACCGTACTCTGTAAAGACACCAGGGAAAGGTCTGACAAGAATATACACAAACGACTACTATGGTGCGTTGCCGAAGTGGTGCCCAAAATTAAAAATATGTAATAAAGTAGCTGTTCGGTGTACGTTTTTGAAATGTGTCATGCAACCTGTTAATAATTATCATTTCCCTTTTTTTTTAAGTGTAAACAAATATCTAGCTTTTTATGTAAACAAATATCTAGCTTTTTATGTAAACAATCGTCTAGCTTATTTTTTTAATGTAAACAAACATCTAACTTATTTTTGTTATGTAAACAAACATCCAGCTGATTTTTTTTTAAATGTTAACGAACATCTAGCTTTTTTTTCAAGGAAACAAACATCTATGTTACATTTTTTTTTTAGTGTAAACAAACATGTAGCTTTTTTTATGTAAATAAAATAAAAAAATATCTAGATCTCATTCTGCCTTAACTGCGGTGCATGCGGAAAAACCCACAGATTCAAAGGAAACAATCAGCATGAATTAGGTTGCTTTACAGGACGTTGCACAACCAGCCCCAGCATTTTTGGGCTGTGATGGTTTTGCTAGGCAAAGTTTACGTTCAGTAGTTTGCCACTACCGTTAAACTGTCAGCTCTCTGTACCACTGTCTTTACCAACGCAAGACTGTCTGCAACCAAATCACTCTCAAAGCTTGAATGGAACCCGGCACCACGGCATTACGAAGCGTTATCACAATGCCTAAGCCTCAGATGCCGACACTAAACACAAATGACTTCTTTAATCCTTTCCAGAAGTTGTGCCCAAATTAAAAAAAAAATAATTACTCAGTAATCGTTGGGTGTGAGTTATTTTAATTTGGCATTTACCCTGTTAATAATTATGTCTTCGTGAGAAATTTCTGTTTTAAATTATAATAAACATCTAATTTTTACTTTGATTGACTTGCGGTACAGTAAAGCTTCGATTACCCGTCACCGCCCGGACCAGGGATGTGACGGATAACTGAACAGACAGATAACAGAGATATCTTAATGTATACGAGACCAGTTTGTAGCACAACAGCGACTGGTTAGTGATGGGTTTGTTACGCAACAGATCAACCTCTTTCCTCCGACTATTAGACACTTCGTTCATCACACAGTTCAGGCACACAGTAGGTTTTTGGAGTAGACCGTTTTAAAGATGTCTTTTTGTTGATACCCATGCATTTCTTTTTCTTTTCAGAGGGTGACGGATAACAGAAACTGATCGTTTTAAACTTTCGACGGTTAATCGAAGTTTTACTGTTTATGAAAAACAGTCACCAATTCAGAGCAAACAGTCAGCACGCTCAAAGTTAAATAAGCAAAAGGAACTTGACGGCCCTCCTCCCGTCTCCCCCCCCCCCTCCCCCACAAAATCATATTGCACACGTTTCATAAGTTTTTCTCTTCCAGGTAGTCACCATTAAGTTACATAAACATAATTAGTCATTGTATGCGAGATAGGCTATCGAAATAGTCACTATGCATCGCTGTACACGTGAATTAAGTTCCATAAAATCTTGACGCGTGTGTAAATTACTGTATATTTTATTTTTAGCTGTACACAAATTATTGGACAAATAGAGATCGAAGAAATTGTCCGCTTCACGAAAACGAGCAGCAAATGTGAAATTGTGAAGTGTCAAAGTCAAAATGTAAGGACACGGGGAATCTAAGACCATATGCAACAATACGTTTTTATCCAAACACGTTTTTAATATATTTGTTAAAGTTTGAGGGCACGACACTTGAAACGCACAATAGTTAAAGAAGACGCCAAGTTCTTATGGATATCGTACAGGGGTAATGGAGTCGCGGAGTGCAAGAAACTGGGACCCAAAAGGTAATGAACTAAAACCTCGTTAGTATGAAATCACTTGAGAAAAAAACATGAAAAATTCTGGTTCCATAAAAGATGTACTTTTTTTATGAGTCCCAGTTTAGCTTGTCTTTTTTTTTAAAAACACAAACCTGATTTTTTGTTCCTTGAAATTCGCGAGGTTTGTACATTGAATTCCCAAAAATATCAGTAAAGACAATA
>CAJHNH020004207.1:15000-44695 GCA_905116865.2 Candidula unifasciata
TTTTTTTTTTTTTTTTTTTTTTTTTTTTTTTTTTTTTTTTTTTTTTTTTTTTTTTTTTTTTTTTTTTTTTTTTTTTTTTTTTTTTTTTTTTTTTTTTTTTTTTTTTTTTTTTTTTTTTTTTTTTTTTTTTTTTTTTTTTTTTTTTTTTTTTTTTTTTTTTTTTTTTTTTTTTTTTTTTTTTTTTTTTTTTTTTTTTTTTTTTTTTTTTTTTTTTTTTTTTTTTTTTTTTTTTTTTTTTTTTTTTTTTTTTTTTTTTTTTTTTTTTTTTTTTTTTTTTTTTTTTTTTTTTTTTTTTTTTTTTTTTTTTTTTTTTTTTTTTTTTTTTTTTTTTTTTTTTTTTTTTTTTTTTTTTTTTTTTTTTTTTTTTTTTTTTTTTTTTTTTTTTTTTTTTTTTTTTTTTTTTTTTTTTTTTTTTTTTTTTTTTTTTTTTTTTTTTTTTTTTTTTTTTTTTTTTTTTTTTTTTTTTTTTTTTTTTTTTTTTTTTTTTTTTTTTTTTTTTTTTTTTTTTTTTTTTTTTTTTTTTTTTTTTTTTTTTTTTTTTTTTTTTTTTTTTTTTTTTTTTTTTTTTTTTTTTTTTTTTTTTTTTTTTTTTTTTTTTTTTTTTTTTTTTTTTTTTTTTTTTTTTTTTTTTTTTTTTTTTTTTTTTTTTTTTTTTTTTTTTTTTTTTTTTTTTTTTTTTTTTTTTTTTTTTTTTTTTTTTTTTTTTTTTTTTTTTTTTTTTTTTTTTTTTTTTTTTTTTTTTTTTTTTTTTTTTTTTTTTTTTTTTTTTTTTTTTTTTTTTTTTTTTTTTTTTTTTTTTTTTTTTTTTTTTTTTTTTTTTTTTTTTTTTTTTTTTTTTTTTTTTTTTTTTTTTTTTTTTTTTTTTTTTTTTTTTTTTTTTTTTTTTTTTTTTTTTTTTTTTTTTTTTTTTTTTTTTTTTTTTTTTTTTTTTTTTTTTTTTTTTTTTTTTTTTTTTTTTTTTTTTTTTTTTTTTTTTTTTTTTTTTTTTTTTTTTTTTTTTTTTTTTTTTTTTTTTTTTTTTTTTTTTTTTTTTTTTTTTTTTTTTTTTTTTTTTTTTTTTTTTTTTTTTTTTTTTTTTTTTTTTTTTTTTTTTTTTTTTTTTTTTTTTTTTTTTTTTTTTTTTTTTTTTTTTTTTTTTTTTTTTTTTTTTTTTTTTTTTTTTTTTTTTTTTTTTTTTTTTTTTTTTTTTTTTTTTTTTTTTTTTTTTTTTTTTTTTTTTTTTTTTTTTTTTTTTTTTTTTTTTTTTTTTTTTTTTTTTTTTTTTTTTTTTTTTTTTTTTTTTTTTTTTTTTTTTTTTTTTTTTTTTTTTTTTTTTTTTTTTTTTTTTTTTTTTTTTTTTTTTTTTTTTTTTTTTTTTTTTTTTTTTTTTTTTTTTTTTTTTTTTTTTTTTTTTTTTTTTTTTTTTTTTTTTTTTTTTTTTTTTTTTTTTTTTTTTTTTTTTTTTTTTTTTTTTTTTTTTTTTTTTTTTTTTTTTTTTTTTTTTTTTTTTTTTTTTTTTTTTTTTTTTTTTTTTTTTTTTTTTTTTTTTTTTTTTTTTTTTTTTTTTTTTTTTTTTTTTTTTTTTTTTTTTTTTTTTTTTTTTTTTTTTTTTTTTTTTTTTTTTTTTTTTTTTTTTTTTTTTTTTTTTTTTTTTTTTTTTTTTTTTTTTTTTTTTTTTTTTTTTTTTTTTTTTTTTTTTTTTTTTTTTTTTTTTTTTTTTTTTTTTTTTTTTTTTTTTTTTTTTTTTTTTTTTTTTTTTTTTTTTTTTTTTTTTTTTTTTTTTTTTTTTTTTTTTTTTTTTTTTTTTTTTTTTTTTTTTTTTTTTTTTTTTTTTTTTTTTTTTTTTTTTTTTTTTTTTTTTTTTTTTTTTTTTTTTTTTTTTTTTTTTTTTTTTTTTTTTTTTTTTTTTTTTTTTTTTTTTTTTTTTTTTTTTTTTTTTTTTTTTTTTTTTTTTTTTTTTTTTTTTTTTTTTTTTTTTTTTTTTTTTTTTTTTTTTTTTTTTTTTTTTTTTTTTTTTTTTTTTTTTTTTTTTTTTTTTTTTTTTTTTTTTTTTTTTTTTTTTTTTTTTTTTTTTTTTTTTTTTTTTTTTTTTTTTTTTTTTTTTTTTTTTTTTTTTTTTTTTTTTTTTTTTTTTTTTTTTTTTTTTTTTTTTTTTTTTTTTTTTTTTTTTTTTTTTTTTTTTTTTTTTTTTTTTTTTTTTTTTTTTTTTTTTTTTTTTTTTTTTTTTTTTTTTTTTTTTTTTTTTTTTTTTTTTTTTTTTTTTTTTTTTTTTTTTTTTTTTTTTTTTTTTTTTTTTTTTTTTTTTTTTTTTTTTTTTTTTTTTTTTTTTTTTTTTTTTTTTTTTTTTTTTTTTTTTTTTTTTTTTTTTTTTTTTTTTTTTTTTTTTTTTTTTTTTTTTTTTTTTTTTTTTTTTTTTTTTTTTTTTTTTTTTTTTTTTTTTTTTTTTTTTTTTTTTTTTTTTTTTTTTTTTTTTTTTTTTTTTTTTTTTTTTTTTTTTTTTTTTTTTTTTTTTTTTTTTTTTTTTTTTTTTTTTTTTTTTTTTTTTTTTTTTTTTTTTTTTTTTTTTTTTTTTTTTTTTTTTTTTTTTTTTTTTTTTTTTTTTTTTTTTTTTTTTTTTTTTTTTTTTTTTTTTTTTTTTTTTTTTTTTTTTTTTTTTTTTTTTTTTTTTTTTTTTTTTTTTTTTTTTTTTTTTTTTTTTTTTTTTTTTTTTTTTTTTTTTTTTTTTTTTTTTTTTTTTTTTTTTTTTTTTTTTTTTTTTTTTTTTTTTTTTTTTTTTTTTTTTTTTTTTTTTTTTTTTTTTTTTTTTTTTTTTTTTTTTTTTTTTTTTTTTTTTTTTTTTTTTTTTTTTTTTTTTTTTTTTTTTTTTTTTTTTTTTTTTTTTTTTTTTTTTTTTTTTTTTTTTTTTTTTTTTTTTTTTTTTTTTTTTTTTTTTTTTTTTTTTTTTTTTTTTTTTTTTTTTTTTTTTTTTTTTTTTTTTTTTTTTTTTTTTTTTTTTTTTTTTTTTTTTTTTTTTTTTTTTTTTTTTTTTTTTTTTTTTTTTTTTTTTTTTTTTTTTTTTTTTTTTTTTTTTTTTTTTTTTTTTTTTTTTTTTTTTTTTTTTTTTTTTTTTTTTTTTTTTTTTTTTTTTTTTTTTTTTTTTTTTTTTTTTTTTTTTTTTTTTTTTTTTTTTTTTTTTTTTTTTTTTTTTTTTTTTTTTTTTTTTTTTTTTTTTTTTTTTTTTTTTTTTTTTTTTTTTTTTTTTTTTTTTTTTTTTTTTTTTTTTTTTTTTTTTTTTTTTTTTTTTTTTTTTTTTTTTTTTTTTTTTTTTTTTTTTTTTTTTTTTTTTTTTTTTTTTTTTTTTTTTTTTTTTTTTTTTTTTTTTTTTTTTTTTTTTTTTTTTTTTTTTTTTTTTTTTTTTTTTTTTTTTTTTTTTTTTTTTTTTTTTTTTTTTTTTTTTTTTTTTTTTTTTTTTTTTTTTTTTTTTTTTTTTTTTTTTTTTTTTTTTTTTTTTTTTTTTTTTTTTTTTTTTTTTTTTTTTTTTTTTTTTTTTTTTTTTTTTTTTTTTTTTTTTTTTTTTTTTTTTTTTTTTTTTTTTTTTTTTTTTTTTTTTTTTTTTTTTTTTTTTTTTTTTTTTTTTTTTTTTTTTTTTTTTTTTTTTTTTTTTTTTTTTTTTTTTTTTTTTTTTTTTTTTTTTTTTTTTTTTTTTTTTTTTTTTTTTTTTTTTTTTTTTTTTTTTTTTTTTTTTTTTTTTTTTTTTTTTTTTTTTTTTTTTTTTTTTTTTTTTTTTTTTTTTTTTTTTTTTTTTTTTTTTTTTTTTTTTTTTTTTTTTTTTTTTTTTTTTTTTTTTTTTTTTTTTTTTTTTTTTTTTTTTTTTTTTTTTTTTTTTTTTTTTTTTTTTTTTTTTTTTTTTTTTTTTTTTTTTTTTTTTTTTTTTTTTTTTTTTTTTTTTTTTTTTTTTTTTTTTTTTTTTTTTTTTTTTTTTTTTTTTTTTTTTTTTTTTTTTTTTTTTTTTTTTTTTTTTTTTTTTTTTTTTTTTTTTTTTTTTTTTTTTTTTTTTTTTTTTTTTTTTTTTTTTTTTTTTTTTTTTTTTTTTTTTTTTTTTTTTTTTTTTTTTTTTTTTTTTTTTTTTTTTTTTTTTTTTTTTTTTTTTTTTTTTTTTTTTTTTTTTTTTTTTTTTTTTTTTTTTTTTTTTTTTTTTTTTTTTTTTTTTTTTTTTTTTTTTTTTTTTTTTTTTTTTTTTTTTTTTTTTTTTTTTTTTTTTTTTTTTTTTTTTTTTTTTTTTTTTTTTTTTTTTTTTTTTTTTTTTTTTTTTTTTTTTTTTTTTTTTTTTTTTTTTTTTTTTTTTTTTTTTTTTTTTTTTTTTTTTTTTTTTTTTTTTTTTTTTTTTTTTTTTTTTTTTTTTTTTTTTTTTTTTTTTTTTTTTTTTTTTTTTTTTTTTTTTTTTTTTTTTTTTTTTTTTTTTTTTTTTTTTTTTTTTTTTTTTTTTTTTTTTTTTTTTTTTTTTTTTTTTTTTTTTTTTTTTTTTTTTTTTTTTTTTTTTTTTTTTTTTTTTTTTTTTTTTTTTTTTTTTTTTTTTTTTTTTTTTTTTTTTTTTTTTTTTTTTTTTTTTTTTTTTTTTTTTTTTTTTTTTTTTTTTTTTTTTTTTTTTTTTTTTTTTTTTTTTTTTTTTTTTTTTTTTTTTTTTTTTTTTTTTTTTTTTTTTTTTTTTTTTTTTTTTTTTTTTTTTTTTTTTTTTTTTTTTTTTTTTTTTTTTTTTTTTTTTTTTTTTTTTTTTTTTTTTTTTTTTTTTTTTTTTTTTTTTTTTTTTTTTTTTTTTTTTTTTTTTTTTTTTTTTTTTTTTTTTTTTTTTTTTTTTTTTTTTTTTTTTTTTTTTTTTTTTTTTTTTTTTTTTTTTTTTTTTTTTTTTTTTTTTTTTTTTTTTTTTTTTTTTTTTTTTTTTTTTTTTTTTTTTTTTTTTTTTTTTTTTTTTTTTTTTTTTTTTTTTTTTTTTTTTTTTTTTTTTTTTTTTTTTTTTTTTTTTTTTTTTTTTTTTTTTTTTTTTTTTTTTTTTTTTTTTTTTTTTTTTTTTTTTTTTTTTTTTTTTTTTTTTTTTTTTTTTTTTTTTTTTTTTTTTTTTTTTTTTTTTTTTTTTTTTTTTTTTTTTTTTTTTTTTTTTTTTTTTTTTTTTTTTTTTTTTTTTTTTTTTTTTTTTTTTTTTTTTTTTTTTTTTTTTTTTTTTTTTTTTTTTTTTTTTTTTTTTTTTTTTTTTTTTTTTTTTTTTTTTTTTTTTTTTTTTTTTTTTTTTTTTTTTTTTTTTTTTTTTTTTTTTTTTTTTTTTTTTTTTTTTTTTTTTTTTTTTTTTTTTTTTTTTTTTTTTTTTTTTTTTTTTTTTTTTTTTTTTTTTTTTTTTTTTTTTTTTTTTTTTTTTTTTTTTTTTTTTTTTTTTTTTTTTTTTTTTTTTTTTTTTTTTTTTTTTTTTTTTTTTTTTTTTTTTTTTTTTTTTTTTTTTTTTTTTTTTTTTTTTTTTTTTTTTTTTTTTTTTTTTTTTTTTTTTTTTTTTTTTTTTTTTTTTTTTTTTTTTTTTTTTTTTTTTTTTTTTTTTTTTTTTTTTTTTTTTTTTTTTTTTTTTTTTTTTTTTTTTTTTTTTTTTTTTTTTTTTTTTTTTTTTTTTTTTTTTTTTTTTTTTTTTTTTTTTTTTTTTTTTTTTTTTTTTTTTTTTTTTTTTTTTTTTTTTTTTTTTTTTTTTTTTTTTTTTTTTTTTTTTTTTTTTTTTTTTTTTTTTTTTTTTTTTTTTTTTTTTTTTTTTTTTTTTTTTTTTTTTTTTTTTTTTTTTTTTTTTTTTTTTTTTTTTTTTTTTTTTTTTTTTTTTTTTTTTTTTTTTTTTTTTTTTTTTTTTTTTTTTTTTTTTTTTTTTTTTTTTTTTTTTTTTTTTTTTTTTTTTTTTTTTTTTTTTTTTTTTTTTTTTTTTTTTTTTTTTTTTTTTTTTTTTTTTTTTTTTTTTTTTTTTTTTTTTTTTTTTTTTTTTTTTTTTTTTTTTTTTTTTTTTTTTTTTTTTTTTTTTTTTTTTTTTTTTTTTTTTTTTTTTTTTTTTTTTTTTTTTTTTTTTTTTTTTTTTTTTTTTTTTTTTTTTTTTTTTTTTTTTTTTTTTTTTTTTTTTTTTTTTTTTTTTTTTTTTTTTTTTTTTTTTTTTTTTTTTTTTTTTTTTTTTTTTTTTTTTTTTTTTTTTTTTTTTTTTTTTTTTTTTTTTTTTTTTTTTTTTTTTTTTTTTTTTTTTTTTTTTTTTTTTTTTTTTTTTTTTTTTTTTTTTTTTTTTTTTTTTTTTTTTTTTTTTTTTTTTTTTTTTTTTTTTTTTTTTTTTTTTTTTTTTTTTTTTTTTTTTTTTTTTTTTTTTTTTTTTTTTTTTTTTTTTTTTTTTTTTTTTTTTTTTTTTTTTTTTTTTTTTTTTTTTTTTTTTTTTTTTTTTTTTTTTTTTTTTTTTTTTTTTTTTTTTTTTTTTTTTTTTTTTTTTTTTTTTTTTTTTTTTTTTTTTTTTTTTTTTTTTTTTTTTTTTTTTTTTTTTTTTTTTTTTTTTTTTTTTTTTTTTTTTTTTTTTTTTTTTTTTTTTTTTTTTTTTTTTTTTTTTTTTTTTTTTTTTTTTTTTTTTTTTTTTTTTTTTTTTTTTTTTTTTTTTTTTTTTTTTTTTTTTTTTTTTTTTTTTTTTTTTTTTTTTTTTTTTTTTTTTTTTTTTTTTTTTTTTTTTTTTTTTTTTTTTTTTTTTTTTTTTTTTTTTTTTTTTTTTTTTTTTTTTTTTTTTTTTTTTTTTTTTTTTTTTTTTTTTTTTTTTTTTTTTTTTTTTTTTTTTTTTTTTTTTTTTTTTTTTTTTTTTTTTTTTTTTTTTTTTTTTTTTTTTTTTTTTTTTTTTTTTTTTTTTTTTTTTTTTTTTTTTTTTTTTTTTTTTTTTTTTTTTTTTTTTTTTTTTTTTTTTTTTTTTTTTTTTTTTTTTTTTTTTTTTTTTTTTTTTTTTTTTTTTTTTTTTTTTTTTTTTTTTTTTTTTTTTTTTTTTTTTTTTTTTTTTTTTTTTTTTTTTTTTTTTTTTTTTTTTTTTTTTTTTTTTTTTTTTTTTTTTTTTTTTTTTTTTTTTTTTTTTTTTTTTTTTTTTTTTTTTTTTTTTTTTTTTTTTTTTTTTTTTTTTTTTTTTTTTTTTTTTTTTTTTTTTTTTTTTTTTTTTTTTTTTTTTTTTTTTTTTTTTTTTTTTTTTTTTTTTTTTTTTTTTTTTTTTTTTTTTTTTTTTTTTTTTTTTTTTTTTTTTTTTTTTTTTTTTTTTTTTTTTTTTTTGTTTTTTTTTTTTTTTTTTTTTTTTTTTTTTTTTTTTTTTTTTTTTTTTTGTGTTATGTATGTATGTTGTATAGTGTGTGTAAGTGAGGGTTGGGCGTGTGTATGTGGGTGTGTGCGTGCGCGAGCGAGTATGTACAAGCATTTTACCACCCATGCTTTTGTGTGCGTGTGTGTTGTGTGGTTTTTTTTTAAATTCATAATATTCATATAACTATATATTGTTGTTATCGATCCAGCGGCGCATGAGCTTTCGCCCTTTGGCCCAATGCCATGTAGTGGAATTTGCATGTTTTCACAAGCTGTTCTTTTCCTCCGTACAAGGTGTTCCACTTGTCTGGTCTCGGAGGGAGTAGCTTATATAACTATATAAAAATAACATGTTATATTGATAAATATAATAAGAAAACACCACAGGAGAGCATTCACAGCAGGAGTCTACCGGTTATCAGTAGAAGATCCTCGGTCGACAATTGCTTTGGCCTGTTACCATCCTAAACAGAAGGTGGGCCAACCTAAGTCATGACTCTAGGCTCCAGTATCTCCTGCTTCGCTTTTAATCGGACACGTACGGAGGAAACAAGGGTGATTCAACAGGTACTGGTGCGATTGACGGTGATGTATTGTCGCCGCTGTAGCAAATTGGCCGCCTATCGAGCGATGAGCGAGATTTGTCGGACGCTGCGCCGACCAACATAGTGTGCGTTTGCCGTGGTTTGAGCAGGCTGCTGTGCTATTGTTGGACATGTGTTATTTGGACAGAGAGACTGACGGGCACTTGGGACTTTAGGTTTTGAAGGAAAGTTAAGTTCGTTCCTACTAGGAGCCCAGACCAACCTACCGAGACCTGTCCCCTGTTTCGTTGTGCCCAGAGCCAGCTCGAAGCTCTCTCAGCAGCTTCGCCAAGCTGTTTCAGGGCCCGTTTACGCAAATTTCCTCTTAAGCCTAGTTGCTTTAGCACATTATAAGTGAATGTAGAGACAAGATCTCTTGAGCATACCTTGGCGGCGAAGATTTTTACTGCGTACGCTTCGTCTCTTCTCAGACCGGCTGCAAGATCACGGTACTTCTCGAGCTTGTACAGGTGATTTTCGTCCATTCGCGACTCATACGGCATGGTGAGCTCAGTCAGGATGAACTGGAGTTTCTCCGCAGAGTGTAGGACTATGTCGGGTCCAAGGCCAGTCTTCCAGATTGAAAATTAAAAAAATGATAAAATACAACTGCTGTGTGAAAGATGTTTTTTTGGAAGGGCCGAATGTAAGGACGGGCCTGCGTGGCCAATCTGTGACCCGTTGAAAATAAAGTTCATTCGTTCTTTTATTCTATCTGTCTGTCTGACTGTCTTTCTGTCTGTGTATACACTTATTTATCCAGGGTAGAAAACTCGTTTTTTTTTTTTTTTTTACAACATATCTTTTAAATAACAATTTTAACAGAGCGGTGAAGTGATTAAGTCGTTTGCCTTGCGTTTTGGAGGTTGTGGGTTAAGTTCCAGACTTTGTCCTTCTGCTTGTGAATGCCTTTGTTTTGGAGATTCTTTGGGGTAATTGCTGGAGCTAAGGAGTTTTGACATTGTGTGATGTTCGCGGTGGGCAAATAGTCAAGCCACAGAAGTGTCACGAAACGATCTCAGTGGTTCCAGAAGTTAGTACTCGGAATACGTTCTTCTGGTTATTAATGTTACTTTAAACCGCACGGATTTAATTGTTACCAGTCCTTCTCCGAGACAAAGCCACTGCGCTTTGTTTAAAATTACATAACACTACGTAATACAGCCCGCTGGTTCAGACTAGGGATGTTAGGTTTGATTCTCATGCCAGTGTCAGAATGTTATCTCCTGACCACAGACTGTAGAGGCCAGCGAACGGGGAACTTAGTATCACATCTGAGATTAGCTTCCCTGAGCTGGACCGTAGGTCATAAAGGTTACCTAACACAGACTGAGTGGGGCGGCTTTGAAAGACTAAATCAGTGGAATTGAGTGGACTCTAGACGTTGTGTCGACGAGAGGTTGAAGTTTAACACGTCAGTGTAATTCTCCGGAGAACAGGTGTTTGCCAATTAGGAATGTTTGATCTTGGTCAAGCAGGAAACACAATGGCTTCACTGACCGTCTTTTAACACCTGCCAGTTAGATTCATTGTAAACTAGATTGGGTCACTTAAGAATGTTTGCTCTAGGGATGTCAGTCCAGAATTGACTGTCAGGCCACTTGTTAGCTAATTTGATCTGATAGGTACCTCAGAGGCGTGGCTTAAGTCATCGTCTTGAGGGTTGGGTAGAACCAAGTAAAAGGGGGAGTTTAATTTGGACAATAGATTGATACTTATACTGCGAGCATTGTAGCTTTACCTCATAGTGCCGCCAGCAGGCCACAGACTCAGACCTACCGTAGAAAAGTATTTTCTCACTGGTTGAGTCGTGTTTGGCATTTGCTGGAAAGTTCCCAGGTATGAGAAAATATTAATTTTAATCTTGTATATATAGGTTAGGGAGTTAAGCTTAGTCTATACTACCTTTTCCTAATTTGTCTGCACATTCGGCTTGAAATAGTTCTTTGTGAGTATTCAGTATCTAAAGTTAGGGAACTGCTAAACTATTCCTATTTTTTGTATGTTTGTGTCACATGTTTTTCAGTGTATGTTTTCATGTGTATAAAATAAGATGTGAACAACGACATTTGCTATAATGAAATGTAATTATATTGTTTCCATGATCAGCCAAAATATGTGCAGGGATGCTGTTACGTTTTGTGTGCTCACCAAGTGCTCACTTAATGTGTTCACCTAAACAGGGGATTTATAACCCCAGGGGAAGAATGATGGGTGTATAGAATACTATTTAGGACAGCGTGCACATATAAATTGTTTGCGTGTTCAGCACATAACCTGCGCCACATGTTTATGTCAAATCAATGTCAGCCAGTTGGAAGTCTGAGTGATGACGGACAACAGACTTAGAAAGTCAACTATCATGACATAGCATGAGAGGGAAGGCAGGATATGTGACGTCCATGTAAGACAAAAGACCTTCAGACTAGACTGGAGAGAATGTTGAATATGAGGATGAGTGATGGGATATATTTTATTATTCTATGTTATATTAATTAATACATGTATTCTTAGTGTAAGTCAAGATACTACACGTATGTGTTTGTTTCCATGATTACAGCGCCCATGTGACGATCAGTCCATGAAAGAGACTACATTGTGTTAGACTCGGCCAGCTGGGAACGAGGTGGAGAACGAGGTGGGGATGAAGTGGAGAATAAGCTGAAACAGGCAGACAACAGGCAAGGAAGAGTTGGACAAGCTTGACAGTTCCTCACGGCTGTCAGAGGCTTATAAGTTAAGTTAACATCTTTTGCATTAACATATCACCATCATCACACCACTCTAAACCCCGGAGCTGTTTTCTCGCTGAAGCTTATCACTCATCACGTTAACCAGTCACTGTTTGTGTAAATCAACAAACTGGGAATTTCATTGTTAGTAAATAAAGCTGTATGTCAAGTTTTATACTACATTGTCTATTAAATTCCAAGTGTATTCAGTCATACCTGTTTAACTAAACTGATAGATAGAATTACATTTGGTGGGGCTTCAAATAATATGATAATAATTCTTTAATTATTCATAATAACATCGGGAGAAGGTAGAAGACGGAGGAATCATTTGCCCTGTCTAATAATTCATTAAGTATAATGCTATAGTTAGTTAGTTAGTTAGTTAGTTATTCCTCTTGTGCCAAAGATGGCGCATAGGGCAGAGGTCATAGCTTTCCACGTCTGTCGGTTCGTTGCCACTTGATGTAGGTCTTGAGTGCGACTGAGACCTATGGTTGAGCTCTCCCTTGTGATGGTTCTACGGAGAGTTTCTTTTGGTCTTCCCTGTTTTCTTTTACCCTCTGGTGACCATATGAAGGCTTGGTGGGGAAGTCTCTGTATGTCCATTCTGAGTACGTGACCGATGTAATTCCAGCGACGCATTCTAATAAAATCAGACACATATTTTTGTTTTGTTTCCTGTCTTATAGATGTATTGGACCTAAAGTCCGACCAGTGAACATTCAATAGCTTTCGGAGGCATCTATTCTCGAAAGCGACTAGTTTCTTATCGATTGATACTGATGATTTCCAACTCTCACAACCATAAGTTAGCACTGGGATCACACAGGAATTGAAGACCTTACTGAGTGATCTTGACTTCCAAATGTTTGACAGTTTGTTAAAGGCACTTGATGCTAACGCGATTCGAGTCGTTATTTCTGATGTTGTATCTCCCGCAGAGGTTATCTTGCTCCCTAAGTATGTGAAGCTGGTGATTTTTTCAAGAAAAATATCCTTTAGTTTGATGTCTTTCGACTCGTTGGTAAGATCGATGATTTTCGTTTTGGCTGCGTTGACCTGAAGGCCGATTTGGCTTGAAATATTCTGGAGGCGGTCCATTTTTTCCTGAGCTTCTAGATGTGTTGTGCTCAGGAGTGCTAGGTCGTCAGCAAAGTCAAGATCTTCGAGAACTTTGTCGACCCATTTGATGCCTAGATGTGTGTCCTGTGTGCATTTGCGCATGACCCAATCGAGTGCTATTCCGAAAAGCATCGGTGACAAGACACATCCTTGTTTCACGCCTGTTTCTACTGGGAACCAATCAGAGTTACTAGATTCCGTTCTAACAAGGCAGCGGGAATCGGTGTAGAAGGCCTTTATAATATTGACATATTTATCTTGGAAACCATAGATTGTGAGTAGCTTCCAGAGTGTAGGGCGGTGTATGCTGTCAAAAGCCTTCTGAAAATCAACAAAGTTGATGATGAGTTGGGATTGAAACTCTACTGACTCTTCTACGATGGTCCTGAGTGTGAATATATGGTCGATGCATGACCGATTCGGTCTGAATCCTGCTTGTTCTTCTCGGAGTCTTGCATCTATTGGCTTTTTCAGTCTCTGCATTAGCATGCTGCAGAACAGTTTTCCTGGTACGGAGAGTAGGGTGATACCACGCCAGTTGTTGCAGTCTGCTAAATCACCTTTTTTGGGCAGTTTGAATATAACACCTTCTTTCCACTGTTGCGGTGGGGATTCATTTAGCCAAACATCATTGAACAGCTGTAGATGCTATAGACATCTAAAATTCCTTTCCTTCTCTTGTGGGTACCAAGTTCAGCTAATGTTAATGTACTTAACGAGCCAATATGGCTGTTTTCTTGGGTATCCAGGACTTTGTCTGAGAGCAACATAGCTCAGATTTTAGTTCGGTTAATCTGGTGGAGAGAATGTGTTGAGAGGAACATCCCTACTCAACTTACAAAACATTTAATCCACGCGTCACGTCACAAGAAGTAAAACCCAATGGAGTGAACTGGCGCGTCTAGTGATTTAATCTCATTGAACACATTTGTTTTTATTGTTTATATTTGGTAGATTTGTTTCCTAATGAAGGCTCGGTTTTGTTCATGAAACAGTCTCTATTTTTTATGGCATTTTTTTTCTCTGTTAAATAGATCATTACGATCTGAGGAAAATGGCACTGCGAGGAGTTACCAGGGGACCTGGCCGGCGTTCGACAATTAAGGAAAGGTCGAAACGGTTATACAATCAGACAGTTACTGGTGCTATTGGAATTGGAACTCTTCGTTTGCTGCTGAAGATGGGGACGGAGCTCTTATGGCGGTTTAACGAGTGCTATGTTGTCGTTTTTTATTTCAACATTCAACATTTCCAGGCACTTCTGTGACAACTTAATAAGGAGAGAGCGTATGAAAACATTTACACCCTTAACGTATTTACAACAGATGGTATGCAGATAAAAAGCTTTTACAATGCAACATTTGCAGATGAAGAATGACCATCTCTGAGTTTTGCCGGAGTGCTATAAAATAGATTTTAGTCTTTAAAATTCCCACAATGCCGACATCTCTATATTCACATTTCAGCATTTTCTTATAAGTTGTCTCCCCATACCGGAAGCATCCCAGCGTGCATTGCAACACTCAAAATATAGTAACCGGATAAGTGGGCATGTGCTGGAAAGACATGATATAACTGATACTTCCTGCCGCGACTGAGCGAAAACCCACATTTTTTGACTTCATTAACCAGCTCGCGCTGTGCTGCCCCGGATACCACGTGTCGTGGGTGAGTATCCGTGAGATAAGCAAAATAGATCACACATGACGTCACTCTAACTTGTGAGTCAACAATTACCTTCCATGTATTGAGGAATTCTCACTTCCACTTAACCTTGAGAAATTGCTAACAACCACGTTCACCCACGTAAGACATTCTACCTAAAATATTTCAGGATCCTTGCCGGTGCTACAGAGCCTGTGCACTGCGCTTAGCTTATTCGGACTCAGACTTGAGTAAGAAGCAGAACGGAGCACTTATGGGTTACTACCCGTGTGCCATGAAGTTGATCCGTTGTTCAAAACTTCAAACCTCAAACGTAAGACATTCTCATGGCGGCCTTATAATTTGGTTAGGGGCTAAATAGGATTAAGCCTCTTTTAAGTGCGCAGTAATAAAACGTATTATTATTATTATTATTATTATTATTATTATTATTATTATTATTATTATTATTACTATTATGTGCTGAATCTCAAAAACATTTATTAATATACTTGATATAATCAGAATTTTTTTTAAAGAGACACAGGATTTCATTCAATAATCCGCAGCTTTCGGACCTGAGCGGTGCCATATGGCGCATTTTTTATGGTTAGCACATGCAGACGAGACTGAATATCAGATTCTGGAGTACAGCGGCATCAAAACAAAAACGGCGTTTCAAAAAAAAAAACAGTGGCTCGCCAAGGCGGTCAATTTGAAAACAAGCAACGAAATTCCGACCGAAAATCTAAAAGAATCGGATTTTGGTAGCCGGACATTTGAATGTCAACTTGTAGTGAGATAAACTCGTAACGAACTTAAGGTCTGCAGATAATATCGACGGCTTGGCCGGAGAAGAACAAGAACGTGTAAACGTACTTGACGAAACATCAATCAAGTCTGGAATGGGAAAAAAAAACGCTGAAAAGACTAATTGAGGAAAAAGACTAATTAATTCCAGCTGGTGTAACTACACCCAGTGTACGTTAAAGGTCGCAAATTAAAACAACCAAATCATTTTAAATATTTACTATCCATTTTAAGTGACCTAGAATCCAGACCAGAAATAATGCCCAGGATTACCCAGACAACATCAGCCCTTGACAAGCAGCAAACATTATAGAGATCCAAAAACATTTTATCTAAAATTAAGCAATGACTGCTCAGCGTACTAGTAATTAGTACACTTATAGGTTTAGGTAACGGATCAACATTATGGCACACAGATAGTCACCCATAAGGGCTCCGTTCTAGACTCAAGCCTGAGTCCGAAGAAGCTCAGCACAGTGCACGAACTGTGTAGCACCGGCGAGGATCGTGAAATACTTTGGGTAGATTTTTAACTCCAGATTTTGTCGGGGCAGCTCCGTTAGCCTACTCTTTTTCGATTTCCAACTGCCAGGGGACTTTTTACGTGCGCAACATTACACACGGATGTCCTGTCTTACTACCCAGAAATCAGGCAAAATTACAAGAAGTCAACGTGAAAAAAAATCTGTTTTCATTGGGGCTTGAACCCGAGACCTCCAGAACTCGAGGCAGACGCCAGGCCTCGAGACCACACAGCTCCCTAGTACATTTAGATGTGGCTGTGAAACGTGGACCTCAACAGCTGAACTCGAGAAGGGGAAAAAAATGCATTTTATGTGCAATCTTTAAGAATAATTCTTTCCATAACATAGGGAGACCACATCACAGCTAACGAGTTTCACAGTACTATTAATTACACAGCACATTGGCAACTACGAACCTCTTTTAACGACAGTGAAAAGATGAGAAATGCAACTGTAAGGACACGTAATAAGATCTAACAGCCTCTCAAAAACAACACTACAGGACTCAGTAGAGAAGAAGAGGTGAAGAGGTAGGGCAAAAAGACCTGGACTCAGAACTTGACTGACTGGACAGGCCCTGGGCATGCAACCATGAACCGTCGCATCTGACCTTTAGAGGTGAAGGGAGCTGATCAGACAGTCCACGGCAACTGGTGACCCAACAACAAGCCATGATACGGGATGATGGTGGTGATGAGGATATCGTGAAAACATCTATACACTATAAGTGTTACGACTTAAGCTTCCTTGGAAAGTTTATCGAGCCGCTGGCTCGCCCTCTAACAAATACGGAATAGATGGAGGGTCTGAGCACCCATCCCTCCCCCCCCCCCCCCGCCTAAATATGCTGGGGCTGCTAAAGATGTCACCTATCCCCATAGTTCTGACACCCCTGTTAACAACTATGCCTGTGTTAATTTAGACTGGTACCGTTCCGTCTTTACAGACCATTGTGTTATATTGTGCTATGAGGAGACATGGAACTCACAGCACATGGTGATTGCAGTTGTGACAAACAAGACCAGTCCGCGTTAAGAGAAGTCTTCTACAATTATGGCATAGGATTTCAAAACCGTTGTTGCCAACATTTGTGTTGTCTGTTTCTTCTCAGACGCTGAGCTCTCATCCCTTCTGCGGTGATTTCTTCCTTCATTTTCATTCCCTTCCTGATATCCCAGACCACACAACACGGTCTATGGTATTTTGTTCCTATATTTACACCCTCGCCGGTGATACGGAGTTCGTGCACATTGCTGAGACTTCTCTTGTGTGCTCTATCGGAAGAGATCTGAGTGCTTACTGAAATGAACTCATGCAACGGAAAAGATCCCTTACAAACCTTATCAAACACCTTCTTGGCCTTTTCCTCACGTGAGAAACTTCTCGGAATCTTCAGACCACGCTCTTTTCCTAATAATTGCCTAGCGAATAAAATTATTACCCCACCTGTTTCATGTTGATGTTATCTCCTTTGATGTATCGCCAGTGCACTCTCTGTCTTGTGTATTCTTTTGTCACCTGGCCCTGCTGTAGATTTTGAGAACTACTAAACAGCCAAGTGTATCAGCAAGGGGCAGATAAGAGCCTGAAACCACCTGACAAGACCGACCACCCACTCTCAGTGTCTTTTGCTGAACTTGTCTATTATGGATTTTGGGGGAAATAATAGACTTCCATACGCTCGAATAGGGAGTTCAACGTCATAGGCGTTGGAACGATGGGTTTCAAAGACTATTACTTTCCTCTGTCCCCCGCAAAACATATATATATATGTATGTGTATATATATATATATATATATATATATATATATATATATATATATATATATATATATATATATATATATATATATATATATATATATATGTATTTCTTGTGTGTGTGTTCATTATAAATGCAATTTTAACTCCTCACAAACAAGACCAATAAGGGGTTTGATGTTTATTTGCCATTATGATAACAATGTTTAATTTGACAGTCACATTGGCGGCCCAGGTTGTTGTGCATTTCCTTATTTATTGCGATAATCACTAAAAGTAAATTTTAGCTGTTGTTATATTTCTTTGAATATTTTTCCACTCATACACCCTTACATAATTTTTATTATTATTACCAATAGTTGTTATCTCCATTGAAAAGTATTCTCTAAGATACTTGGGTTACAGGAGGTTGTTGCATTATCGGTCAGATTTGGGGGATTGTCTACATGCTGAATTGTAACCCTAAGTCACGCCCAGAGTCTCTACCAGTGCCAGCTATAAAAAGAACTGGTTTAGGGCGCTCCTGCCACTCGACCTAGGGCCTGCTGGATTCAGCTCCCACACCCTGCACAAATGTATTTGCTATAGACAGTTCGGAGAAATGACATTGACGGGTTCAGGAAACAAAGGCGCCCAAAAGAAACTTAAAGACGGAAGGCGCAAGTTGTGCTCGCTCCTCCGTGGAGTGTCTACTACATACACGACAGCAGCAGAGACCAAGATAAAAAATAAAACTTTCTTTCAATATACCGGACGAAGCCGGGAAATAAAAATAAAAAAATAAAATATATATATATATGTGTGTGTGTGTGTGTGTGTGTGTGTTTGTGTTTTTGTGTCTGCCTCACTGACCACCTGTCTGTCTGCCTACCTATTTATCTATTTGTCCATCTATCCATGTATCCCTTCCTCCATTCACCCATCCATCCATCTGTACATCTTATAAAACCCTCTGTCCCTTCCTACCTCCCTTAGTCAGTCGTTAATTCATCATTTTCATTCTCTTTCTCGTCCTTTGTTACACTTTGTCATTTTGTTTTCAGTGTTCAGTTTCTTTCTCTCTCTGTCTCTCTGTGTTCTGTCTGTCTGTCTGTCTCTCTCTCTCTCTCTCTCTCTCTCTCTCTCTCTCTCTCTCTCTCTCTCTCTCTCTCTCTCTCTCTCTCTCTTCTTTTCAACCACGGAAACCTTATATACAATTTCAACACCTTTAGTTCCATTCCGTGATTGCAACCTAGTGAGATAACTATATGGATTCCCTGTGAAATCGCTGCCGTTTTCTCTATATTATGTACCTTTTTTTAGCCCAAATCAAGCAATCTCCAATCTGGCAGTAATTGCTTAGTGGGCGCTTTAGGCGCCAATGGGTATCTATCAGAAAGTATTTGTCTCACGTAAGAAGTATCAAGTGAAACGGTGTGCTCAGCCTTTGTTTCGTATTTGGGGGAGGATTCTTCTACGTTCCAGTTTTTAAAAGAATGGTTAGTGCATTGTTTTGTTGATACTTTTTTGAGGCAACAAATCCGATTAGAAAAATGCTTAATTTATAAAAAAAATTTTTAACCTTTGTTAAAAATGGGAGGGGGAGAGTGGTCTTTACCTACCCCCACCTTTTGCACCCTCCTACCGCCACCCCAAATAGGGTATCCAGGAACCCACACGGGCTAGAGAGAAATATGACCTTGTGTATTTTCAGAAAAGCAATTTCGAAACTGTAGGTAGTGTGAGTCATTTGGGAGTATTGAGATGTGCTAGCCGTTGGAGTGGTAGCCGCTCATCGTGGAGTGTTGAGATGTGCTAGCCGTGGGAGTGGTAGCCGCTCATCGGGGAGTGTTGAGATGTGCTAGCTGTGGGAGTGGTAGCCGCTCATCGTGGAGTGTTGAGATGTGCAAGCCGTGGGAGTGGTAGCCGCTCATCGTGGAGTGTTGAGATGTGCTAGCCGTGGGAGTGGTAGCCGCTCATCGTGGAGTGTTGAGATGTGCTAGCCATGGGAGTGGTAGCCGCTCATCGCGGAGTATTGAAATGTGCTAGCCGTGGGAGTGGTAGCCGCTCATCGTGGAGTGTTGAGATGTATTAGCCGTTGGAGTGGTAGCCGCTCATCGCGGAGTGTTGAGATGTTTTAGCCGTGTGACTGGTAGCCGCTCATCGTGGAGTGTTGAGATGTGCTAGCCGTTGGAGTGGTAGCCGCTCATCGCGGAGTGTTGAGATGTGCTAGCCGTGTGACTGGTAGCCGCTCATCGTGGAGTGTTGAGATGTTTTAGCCGTGGGAGTGGTAGCCGCTCATCGTGGAGTGTGTAGTTTTAAATCGTGATGATGTAATACATTAACAATAGAGATACAGTCTTAAAAGTTAATTTTAAGAAGTACATTTGCAACTGGCGACTGTCTTGTGATATTAACGTAATCAGTAACCAAGATGTTTTGAAAGAAGCTGGAGCCAGAAGACACCCTATTATAAACATTAGAAAGAAGAAAACATGAACATGTTGTAGCTACAACAAAGATCTGTAAAAGGAGAGACAGAGGTAAGCAACGCCAGAAAATTATTAACAGTCCTGTGTCATAACACAGAAGGGTGTCAGAAACATGTTGTTGCTGGAAACTGAACGATGTGGAGATGTTCGATCGTCCATGCTCACCACAGTCGGCAAGGCATTTGATGATAATGGGTCGTATTACAGTCAAATTAATCCCTTGGTCGACTTCACACGACAAAACCCTCCATACAGGATTACCATAAATAAACAGCGTAAATTACTATCAGGTTATTTTGTAGAATCCTTAAGTGTAGTGCTTTCCATAGCTACACAGTTTGGTTTATATCAGCTTAAGGATAACTGGAGACACGGTAATGTGAGCCATATTTAGCCACTTCAAGTGGCGCTGGGTAGATAAATAAATAAATTCAGTGCGTTCTATCACTTTAAGTGTGTTATTTTTCAACTTCCGGTCTAAACAACACAAAAAAAGATAATCGCTTTTTTCTTAAAGTCAGTTGCACGTCTTTTTTTATGAGCTGCCATAGTGCACCAGCTAGACGATCGCCTACAAATCTGAAAGTGATGATTTCAAATCCGAATATATTTTTTTTTTTTTTATGAATTTTAAATTGATACAGGTAAAGACGTTGGATGTAAAGGCTGCCGGCGTGATGTTGACTACATTAACCACCGAATGACGATTGGTCTATAAAATGTAGGTCTAACACTATAAGGTCATTATCCTTAAGGAGTGGAAAATGGTATTTTACGTCATGGGTCATTTAAAAAAAGCTGAGATATGTACAGTACTAGATGCGAGGTTTTACAAGGCAATTTTTAGATCCAAAGTCTTGTAATGCTTTCTGGGTCGCTCGGCGCTCATACCGTTGTCAAAATAAACACAAGGCGAACTTCAGCCTCGCTTTTCCCTTACCAAAAAATGTAACATAAAAAAAAAAAAAAAAAAAAACTCAAAAAAAAAAAAAAAAAAATACATTGAAATTATAATAAGCAATAGAACTGATATGTGTCAATGACAGCTGGAGAACCATTGAAGACGTCGACAGAAAGTTAAATGCATTTGACAACAAATGACGGAGGAAAATGTTGAATATAAAATGGAAGGAATTGAAGAGAAGTGTAGAGATCAGAGAAAAATCTGGGAAACCACCAGTATCGTCAGTTGTAAGACAGAGAAGATGGCTGGGAAACCACCAGTATCGTCAGTTGTGAGACAGAGAAGATGGCTGGGAAACCACCAGTATCGTCAGTTGTGAGACAGAGAAGATGGCTGGGAAACCACCAGTATCGTCAGTTGTAAGACAGAGAAGATGGCTGGGAAGCCACCAGTATCGTCAGTTGTAAGACAGAGAAGATGGCTGGGAAACCACCAGTATCGTCAGTTGTAAGACAGAGAAGATGGCTGGGAAACCACCAGTATCGTCAGTTGTAAGACAGAGAAGATGGCTGGGAAACCACCAGTATCGTCAGTTGTAAGACAGAGAAGATGGCTGGGAAACCACCAGTATCGTCAGTTGTAAGACAGAGAAGATGGCTGGGAAACCACCAGTATCGTCAGTTGTAAGACAGAGAAGATGGCTGGGAAACCACCAGTATCGTCAGTTGTAAGACAGAGAAGATGGCTGGGAAACCACCAGTATCGTCAGTTGTAAGACAGAGAAGATGGCTGGGAAACCACCAGTATCGTCAGTTGTAAGACAGAGAAGATGGCTGGGAAAACCACCAGTATCGTCAGTTGTAAGACAGAGAAGATGGCTGGGAAACCACCAGTATCGTCAGTTGTAAGACAGAGAAGATGGCTGGGAAGCCACCAGTATCGTCAGTTGTAAGACAGAGAAGATGGCTGGGAAACCACCAGTATCGTCAGTTGTAAGACAGAGAAGATGGCTGGGAAACCACCAGTATCGTCAGTTGTAAGACAGAGAAGATGGCTGGGAAATCACCAGTATCGTCAGTTGTAAGACAGAGATTATGGCTGGGAAACCACCAGTATCGTCAGTTGTAAGACAGAGAAGATGGCTGGGAAACCACCAGTATCGTCAGTTGTAAGACAGAGAAGATGGCTGGGAAACCACCAGTATCGTCAGTTGTAAGACAGAGAAGATGGCTGGGAAACCACCAGTATCGTCAGTTGTAAGACAGAGAAGATGGTTGGGAAGCCACCAGTATCGTCAGTTGTAAGACAGAGAAGATGGCTGGGAAACCACCAGTATCGTCAGTTGTAAGACAGAGAAGATGGCTGGGAAGCCAACAGTATCGTCAGTTGTAAGACAGAGAAGATGGCTGGGAAACCACCAGTATCGTCAGTTGTAAGACAGAGAAGATGGCTGGGAAACCACCAGTATCGTCAGTTGTAAGACAGAGATGATGGCTGGGAAACCACCAGTATCGTCAGTTGTAAGACAGAGAAGATGGCTGGGAAACCACCAGTATCGTCAGTTGTAAGACAGAGATGATGGCTGGGAAACCACCAGTATCGTCAGTTGTGAGACAGAGAAGATGGCTGGGAAACCACCAGTATCGTCAGTTGTAAGACAGAGAAGATGGCACTGTATTGCAGACATTCTGGGAACAAACGAATGTAGAATCACGAGCCAGACACTGAAATCGGGAATCCAGGGATTCAGATAACAAGGACATCGAAGAGAAACTCTAACGTGAACGTTAATAAGAGAAGCCAAAGGTGCTGGACCGGATTTCGTCCAAGATGTCAAAGTTATTGCATAGCACAGAACGAAATAGAGAATAGACAAAGAATAGATTTTAGAACAGAATGGAATAAACCGCGAGTCTTATATAACGTACAATAGCACAATTTGGCAATGAGTCAATGAATTAATACAATAAACAAAAACAAAAAAGAAGAAGAAAGTCCGAAAAGATGGATCATATCTGGAACCGTGGAAGAGCGATTACAACAAGAGAGTTCAGCTTATGTTGGCTGAAGATTTATGATCTCATTGCGATAAAGGGTAGTAGTAGTAGTAGTAGTAGTAGTAGTAGTAGTAGTAGTAGTAGTAGTAGTAGTAGTAGTAGTAGTAGTAGTAGTAGTAGTAGTAGTAGTAGTAGTAGTAGTAGTAGTAGTAGTAGTAGTAGTAGTAGTAGTAGTAGTAGTAGTACTTGTTGTTGTTGTTGTTGTTGTTGTTGTTGTTGTTGTTGTAATAGTAGTAGTAGTATTAGTAGTAGTAGATTTTAGCCCACTAGGACATCACACACGCAATAAACACCCGATGACACAAAGTGCTACCATGTGGATAAGAATCAACGTGGAGAGGTCCCGGAAACGGCTTTCAGCCATTAGACTACATTTATGGTGGGGCTATATTGCGGCCCCTGCAAGATTCAGGGTGGGGCTTCAAAATAATGAAAAACTGCATCTCACAAGAAGATAAATATGGTAAATAAAAATGATAGTGGCAGGTCATGTGTTTTAATAATGTGTAATCAGATCAGATGATGAGGACAAGTGCAAAGTCACCATCATCACTAAAATTGTTTGAATTTACAAAATTAGTTTTGCAGTCGTCTTGAAAATCATTCGTTGACTAGAATAAAGTTGATATCATCAATAACACTAAATGCCTGCATAAGACAAAAAAAGGGCTGAATAAATCGAGAAGATTAGCGTTATTATAGTTGGAACTGTCGTATGTGTTCTGTCCCCTTTCTTAGAGTTCGCGTCTTCTTGGACCCACTTAAATTTTTTTTTTCGCCCCAAGTGTAGTCAATACCCTCCGCTGCCTTCCTTTTTAATCAGTCTTTCCAAATGTAACCTGCTGCGTTAGCCAGGTTATTTCATAGATGCGTCACCCAGCCATCTTGTCATAAAATAGATAGCCGCCTAGAAGATTGGCATCAACCAGTCTATCAGCGTGCTTATTACCTCGTACACTCGCATATCTTCAGCAGATAAATCATTGGTATGCTCCTGATCGTAATCCTATCAATCTTACGGACAGACAGACAAGCGAGCTAGACGACAAGCTATCCCAGCAATAAGCGCTGCATTCTGGGTACTCAGGCCTATAGGGCCGCCTAAAACTCCCACACCCACACAATAATTGTATAAGAGGACTAAGAGTGTCCCTTTAATCATGTATAGAAACTATCTTTACAAGTATTTGTTTAAATATTCATTATTATTTTAAATATATTTAATAATAACTAATGATAATAATAAGCTATCCGCCCCTTATTGTCTTGCCTCATTTATTTTTTTTTTAAAGTTTTTACGTTCCAGATTTGCATTCTGCAGGACTATGATCTCAAGGACAACAGCCAAACAGCTCCATTGAGCCCATTCAACCCTAAAGCCCAAATTGAATCGGGGGTACCAGAAATAGGTTACGCATGTGTGTTGATTCATACAGGAATGTTCGAAATGTTTGCTAAAGTTTGAGGGCAAAACTTTTGGAACCGAATATAGTCATGCATATACGTACAGAACCTGGTGGTCGTGTGAAATGGCCAACCATCACCACCCCCCCCCCCCCACACACACACACACACGGACCCTCTTTTTCTTTTACGCTGACCAGCAGGACACCTGATAATGGTACATAGTCACCTCTTGTCTATGCAGTGTCACATTGCCCGGGTGCCTGTTTATTCAGCTTGACTGACATATCATTTGCTCACAGGTCTTCCAGTGGAAAGTACCAGTGGCAGGTAATATGCGTCGGCACGCACTGAAACGTTCTTTAGAAAAGCAGTAGACACAAGAGGATTTCTTCCGCTTCTAAACTGCGTTCGCCATACAAGGACATGATGTGTTGTGGTCTAAAGCTAGACTGTGTGATCTACGTCTAACACGTCCGAGTTCAGCAAACTTTCAGTTAGTCGCCTGTGGATGGTTTAAAAAATCGTTCTTATAGTTTTCAAAAAGCGGTATGAGAGTCTCAACATTGAAGATATTGTGGCTTTACCACGTAATATTCCTAAAGTAGACAGTAGTACAGTCTAGTACAGTCTAGTACAGTCTAGTACAGTCTAGTACAGTCTAGTACAGTCTAGTACAGTCCAGTACAGTCTAGTACAGTCCAGTACAGTCTAGTGTGGAGACGGCCCATTATTTTCAATTGCCATGCAATTTAGCTTTTATCCACATCCCCTTTTCACTATGTGTTCGACAGCTAATGGTGTGTTTGACATCTTATGGTGTGTTCAACAGCTAATGGTGTGTTTGACAGCTAATGGTGTGTTCAACAGCTGATGGTGTGTTCGACAGCTAATGGTGTGTTCAACAGCTAATGGTGTGTTCGACAGCTAATGGTGTGTTCAACAGCTAATGGTGTGTTCGACAGCTAATGGTGTGTTCAACAGCTAATTGTGTGTTTGACAGCTAATGGTGTGTTCAACAGCTAATGGTGTGTTCGACAGCTAATGGTGTGTTTAACAGCTAATTGTGTGTTCGACAGCTAATGGTGTGTTCAACAGCTGATGGTGTGTTCGACAGCTAATGGTGTATTCAACAGCTAATTGTGTGTTCGACAGCTAATGGTGTGTTCAACAGCTAATGGTGTGTTTGACAGCTAATGGTGTGTTCAACAGCTAATGGTGTGTTCAACAGCTAATGGTGTGTTCAACAGCTAATTGTGTGTTCGACAGCTAATGGTGTGTTCAACAGCTAATTGTGTGTTCGACAGCTAATGGTGTGTTCAACAGCTAATGGTGTGTTCAACAGCTAATGGTGTGTTCAACAGCTAATGGTGTGTTCGACAGCTAATTGTGTTTTCGACAGCTAATGGTGTGTTCAACAGCTAATGGTGTGTTCGACAGCTGATGGTGAGCTGTACAGCTTATGGTTAACTCTACATCCTTTGGTAAGCTCTACAGCTTGTTATGAGTTCTACAGCATGTGATGAGTTCTATAGTATATGGTGAGTTCTACAGCCTATGTTGAGTTCTACATCTTTTGGTGAGTTCTACAGCCTGTGGTGAAGTCTACAACCTATGGTGAGTTCAACAGCCTATGTGAGTTCTACAGCCAATGGTGAATTTTATAGACTAGGGGTGAGTTCTACAGCCTAAGTGAATTAATTCTACAGCCTGTGGTGAGTTCTACTGCCTATGTGAGTTCTACAGCCTGCTGTGAGTTCTACATACAAGGGTTAGTTTTACAGACTGTAGTGAGTTCTACATCCTAGGGTGAGTTCAACATCGTAGGATGAGTTCTACAGTCTATGGTGAGTCTGTGGTGAGTTCTACAACCTATGTGAGTTCTACAGCCTATGGTGAGTTCTACAGCCTATGGTGAGTTCTGCAGCCTGTGGTGAATTATACATTCTTTGGTAAGTTCTATAGCCGGTGGTGAGTCCTACAGCCTATGGTGAGTCCTACAGCCTATGGTGAGTTTTACAGCCTATTGTGAGTTTTACAGTCTACGTGGGTTCTACAGCCTGTGATGATTTATACATCCTATGGTGAGTTTACAGCCTGTTGTGACTTCTAAAAATTTGAGAGTGTGGTGAGTTTTCGAGCCTGTCGTGAGTTCTAAAACATTTGAGCGTTCTACAGCCTATGTGAGTTTACAGCCTGTGGTGATCGTTAAAACTTTTGAGAGTTCTACAGCCTATGGTGAGTTCTATGGAATCTGGTGAGTTCTACATCCTAGGGTGAGTTCCAAACCCTTTGAGAGTTCTACAGTCTATCTGAGTTCTATAGACTGGTGAGTTCTACATCCTAGGGTGAGTTCCAAAACCTTTGAGAGTTCTACAGCCTATGTGAGTTCAACAGTACATGTTGAGTTATGTACCTGTGGTGAGTATTACAGCCTAAAGTTAGTTCGAAGGTCTATGCTGAGATCGATGGTCATTGATGATATCGATATTTTATGAACAAATCGGCCGCGGTCTGTGACGAGTTCAACGATCTATGACGAGATCCACAACAAATGATAACGCCGCCATCATATAATGAGACAGACTATGAAACCGTTGGTTAGACCGGCGATGAAACCGACAAGCTAGGATAGGAAAAGCAACTTAAGATGAGACTGACAGACCTACTACAGGATTTTAAAAAATCGAGGTCGTTAAAGAGCTCTAGCACTTAGCTATGGCGCAACTAGAGCAAAGCGTCGCCCCCGCAGATGTAGGATTTATGAAGTATTCTGAAACTGTGAAAGCTATTATCTACGAAGTGCAACACTGGAGCTCGCCCTGGGTGCCTGTTCTTAACGTAAACCCAGAGAAAGAAAAGGGGTCAGGGTGAGAAGTGGGAGAAATGAGTTTGGAAGAGCAGTGAAGAGACACCAGAAAACTGTGCTAGGACAAGAGAGGACATAATTTTCTTCATAATTACGATATGATTCTTGATTCTTCTTTTGTTCCAGTATTTGTAAATAGTGAAGCAAATCATGTCAAGAATGGCTTGATTGGTATTGGGTACGCTGAATTAGGGAATGATAGGATGTCGTTACATGGCGGCCTGGGGAGAACAATGATGGAAGGGACAGTTTCTGAAAGGCTTGGCAGAGGCAGACCTTCAGGAAGATGAATAGACAACATTGAAGATGCATTGCCTATGAAAGCACTTAAGGCTGGATAATTTGTTAGAGCAAGAAACTCCTTCAGGCGTGCCGTGAAGAGAGCGACGTTCTTTAAAGGACCTGGTGGTTGATGACAATGATGGTACATGAGATTCGCACGGTACTAGTAGTAGTAGTAGCAGTAGCAGCAGCAGCAGTAGCAGCAGCAGCAGTAGTAGTAGTAGTAGTAGTAGTAGTAGTAGTAGTAGTAGTAGTAGTAGTAGTAGTAGTAGTAGTAGTAGTATTAGTAGTAGTAGCAGTAGTAGTAACAGCAGCAACAGCAGCAGTAGTAGTAGTAGTAGTAGTAGTAGCAGCAGTAGCAGTAGTAGTAGTAGTAGTTGCAGCAGCAGCAGCAGCAGTAGTAGTAGTAGTAGTAGTAGTAGTAGTAGTAGTAGTAGCAGCAGCAGCAGCAGTAGTAGAAGTAGTAATAGTAGTAGTAGTAGTAGCAGCAGCAGCAGTAGTAGTAGTAGTAGTAGTAGTAGTAGTAGTAGTAGTAGTAGTAGTAGTAGTAGTAGTAAGTAGTAGTAGTAGTAGAAATAGTAGTAGTAGTAGTAGTAGTAGTAGTAGTAGTAGTAGTAGTAGTAGTAGTAGTAGTAGTAAGTAGTAGTAGTAGTGGAAATAGTAGTATTAGTAGTAGTAGTAGTAGTAATAGTAGTAGTAGTTGTAGTAGTAGTAGTAGTAGTAGTAGTAGTAGTAGTAGTAGTAGTAGTAGTAGTAGTAGTAGTAGTAGTAGTAAGTAGTAGTAGTAGTAGTAGTAGTAGTAGTAGTAGTAGTAGTAGTAGTAGTAGTAGTAAGTAGTAGTAGTAAGTAGTAGTAGTAGTAAGTAGTAGTAGCAACAGCAGCAGCAGCAGTAGTAGTAGTAGTAGTAGTAGTAGTAGTAGCAGCAGCAGCAGTAGTAGTAGTAGTAGTAGTAGTAGTAGTAGTAGTAGCAGCAGCAGCAGCAGTAGTAGTGGTAGTAGTAGTAGTAGTAGTAGTAGTAGTAGTAGTAGTAGTAGTAGTAGTAGTAGTGGTAGTAGTAGTAGTAGTAGTAGTAGTAGTAGTAGCAGCAGCAGCAGCAGCAGCAGCAGCAGCAGTAGTAGTAGTAGTAGTAGTAGTAGTAGTAGTAGTAGTAGTAGTAGTAGTAGTAGTAGTAGTAGTAGTAGTAGTAGTAGTAGTAGTAGTAGTAGTTGTTGTTGTTGTTGTTGTTGTTGTAAATACTGATACATAAAACTAAGGGAAAAAAGGAGGAGAACAAATAGACGAGGTAAACATGTCAACAAACACAGACGAATCAAGAAAAGAATACAAGGATATAAAACATATCTTTGTCACCTCATGAAGTTAGTTGGAGCGAGACGTAAGAAAAATGTGTGAATAATACAGACGGTATTATCGAAGCAACAACAAAAAATAATGGAAACAGACAGGGCAGGAAAACCACAGTGAAATAATATCAAGTCTATATAGGCGGGATAATCGTGTTGTCTCTGAGGTAATATTGATTCTTTTCCTTTGTAGGCCTGTCTTCCGCTTTGAAAAGATGAGAATTTGATTACCTCAATTTTGTATTCAAACAATCAAGCAAAATGTATCGCTTGTGAGGGGGAAAGGGGATGAATGAGATCGACTGCTTTCGGTAAATATAACACAATACAAATATTATGGCAGTATAATTCTAGTATTAGCAGTAGCAGCAGCAGTAGCAGCAGCAGCAGTAGTAGTAGTATTTGTTGTTGTGTTGTTGATTATGTGTTTGTTGTTATTATTGTTGTTGTTGTGGGAATAGTATTAGCAGCAGAAAGAAAGAAAGAAAGAAAGAAAGAAAGAAAGAAAGAAAGAAAGAAAGAAAGAAAGAAAGAAAGAAGAAAGAAAGAAAGAAGAAAGAAAGAAAGAAAGAAAGAAAGAAAGAAAAGAAGAAAGAAAGAAAGAAAGAAAAGAAAGAAAAGAAAGAAAGAAAGAAAGAAAGAAAGAAAGAAAGAAAGAAGAAGTAAAGAAAGAAAGAAAGAAAGAAAGAAAGAAAAGAAAGAAAGAAAGAAAGAAAGAAAAGAAAGAAAGACAAAGAAAGAAAGAAAGAAAGAAAGAAAGAAAAAGAAAAGAAAGAAAGAAAGAAAGAAAGAAAGAAAGAAAGAAAGAAAGAAAGAAAGAAAGAAAGAAAGAAAGAGACAGGCAGGCAGGCATACATACAGACGGACTGAGAGTCAGTCAGACAGACAGACAGACAGACAGACAGACAGACAGACAGACAGACAGACAGACAGACAGACAGACAGACAGACAGACAGACAGACAGACAGACAGACAGACAGACAGACAGACAGACCGATCTTCAAACTTTGATTTAATCCGCCACGATGGAAGATTCGACACACAACCGAGCAGTTGAAGGGCAAACATGTTCGTCAATGTACCAACTCTACCATGTTTCTTATCTGTGGCTGTCTCAGTCCGTGGGCCTGTTTCTCTATCTGCCTCTCTCTCTCTCTCTCTCTCTCTCTCTCTCTCTCTCTCTCTCATCGGTCTCTCTCTCTCTCATCTCTTCTCTCTCTCTCTCTTTCTCTCTCTCTCTTTTTTTTTCTCTTCTCTCTCTCTCTTTCTCTCTCTTTCTCTCATCTCTCTCGCTCTCTCTCTCATCTCTCTCTCTCTCTCTCTCTCTACCTCTCTCTCTCTCTCTCTCTTCTCTCTCTCTCTCTCTTTCTCGATGATATTCATTATTACAAATTAACAGACTTTTCTCTTTGAAGGAAAACAATGAGGCCAGAAGGGCAGAATGTTAGAAGGGCCAGCGTGCCCAATTCTTAACCTTTGGAAACTTAACTTCGTTCGTTCGTTCTCTTATACAAATGAGCCAGATGTGTGAAACAGATGTGCACGCAACACTCAGGTTGTAGAAAATTGTCTCCCTCTCACTCACTCTCTCTCTCTCTCTCTTTATTTCTCTCTCTCTCTCTGTCTCTCTCTCTGTCTCTCTCTCTCTCTCTCTCTCTCTCTCTCTCTCTCTCTCTCTCTCTCTCTCTCTCTCTCTCTCTCTCTCTCTCTCTCTCTCTCCTTTTTAAAACATCATCAACTTCATTTTCGTTGTTTTTAATTTCTCGTACAAATAACACCTGTTTCTCTCGTGATCTTGGTGCGTGTTTTGTTCATTCTGATAACAATTATCATTTGTTTTCCTGAAATCGTTTTGCCTCAAGGCAACAGCTCAGTTAATCTGGTTTATCTGCCTCTTTGTGTTCT
>CAJHNH020004208.1:0-37500 GCA_905116865.2 Candidula unifasciata
CGACAAAAAACGCTAAGAAAAGGGGAAGGTAAATATCTTAAAGTTTTGGATTTACTCTTTTTTTTTTTAAATGAATGTAATTCCCCAAGGCTTGGAAAAAACGCATATGAAAAAATTTTGCGTGTGTACGTAATGCCCAAATTAGTATGCTTTCACGGAAAAATTAGGGAAAGGACGTAAAAATATGTAGTTTTTTCGGCATGTATGAGTACTCGGTGCTGTACGCATCCCCCTTTTTTGGGGTGCGCCCCCAATACCCCCGGGGATTCAAAAACAAAACCATCCCCCCCACAGCATGCAAAACCATGCACATGACCGACGGGAAACTCATAACAAAAATTGCCTGCAACAAATGGGGTTTATCAATTTACTCGTAATGACAGGACTAAAAACGCATAACCTCCAATACCCCCCATCACGGGATGATAGAAAGGTTGGTCTTTATATACATAGCCCCGGCAAAAAGCCACCTAGAATCCAGCAAGAGGGCAAGACAAAATAGCACTTGAGTTCGTTGCCCAACATGCCACAACAATTCTTATCGCGATCATTTGGATCTCAAAGCGTGAGCTGGACTGTCCGGTTTATATGGTATTTACGTACACCGGAGCTTAGCTATCAACACAACCCGAAACACATAATAACAAATGACGACTGGACCCGCTTAAGACTCCACACAAACTCTCACACACATTATCCATTACATGACTAACCCGTTCATATTACAGGAAGACAACTATAAGACCACTATGGTCACACGCGGAAAATTTTCACATTTCGGAACTATTCACATTCAAAAACTGTTTTCAGTACTTTTTGGCAAAATTAAAATACTCAAAATTTTAAAACAATAAATGGTGGCCGAAGGGTCGTTGTGTTTGGAAGCTCGCTCTCCCCCGTGTGGGTTCCGGGGCCCCATTGTGGGGAAAACAAGAATAGACCCACTGCCTCCCCAAAAGCATGTCGTAAAAGTCGACTAATTGGGGAGCTTCCTTTGAAGTCGGAGTGTATCTGCCGGAGAGGCAAGGAACCAACAGTCTGTATTCAAGAGAATGAGATCTGTAAAACTGATGCACACGCAACACTCAGGTTCTGGAGCAGGACTGCAGTTCAGTAGTGGACAAGCAACCAGAACCTTCCGCCAGAGTTTACAGCTGGTGATCGCGAAGAAGAAGAAGAAGGAAGCTCGCTCTCCTTCGAGATACGCCTAGCCAGATCAAAGGGAGACAGAACAAACAGGAAACACCAAGAATGAAGAAGGAAGACATGCACCAGTGACAACAGGACGAGCGGTTTGATACGGATGGAAGCATTAAGCCAGAAATGGCACAAACACCAGTATTCAGTCACGAAAGTGACGCAAATAACCCAGACCACAAATATAGGCGGAGACTGTTAGCAGCCTAGGCTAGCTAGCAGCAGTCTGAACGTGGTCGAGCTTTTATTTTTTTTTCTCAAAAGGACTTGGACTTGGACCTTGTCTTTCAATTCACTGCGCATCTTTCTATCTTCGTATTCGAGAAGGGATCTAACGAAGTAGAGAAAATAATTCAGGTGAGGTGCTTTTGCCTGTGGTTAACAAGCTAAGCTGGTTTTCTGCTGTATTAAAGTGTGAAATGGTCTTTTCGTAAGAATATTTTTCTCTTAAGTATGTATACAATTTTTTATCGGGTTATCGACATCACCAGTGCTTGAAAATGACCCCTGAGTGGTTTGTAATAACATATTACCCTGCTAATTTTTTCTTAGTTATTTCGGGAGCTAATTTAGGGAGTCGCTCTGCCCTGTTTCAGTATCATGTGCGACTGTCTCGATCGCCTTTCCATAGACGGCGAAGGACTTGGTTACTAACTGGACAGATCAACGCAAGGTGTCCCTACTGCCCCAAAAGGAAAGAGTGACAGCCAACAGAAACCGATAACAGCCAAAATTGTTACGGGCTGAAGGTGTTTACGAATTATACCAACGGCGCCTGTTTTATTTTAGGAAATTATACCATCGACAAAGTGCATAGCTTTTGTCTAGTCACGTTCATTACACGGCTATTATTACGATGGCCTGGGTCAACTCGTCGCCTGTACCTGGGTAATGGCGCTAGACCCGTAGCAGGAACTAATTAGCGTTGTGTTTATTTTTGTTGTAAATGTCGTCTGTTATCCTGCAGCTATCTATAACTTTTTTTTTTTCAGATGGCATCGAAAGAACAAACTTTCAAGTGTCGGGAGTGTAGCCAGTTATTTACTTGGTTCCATGATTTGACCAGACACATAAAGACAGTACACAATAGAGTGCAGATGTTTTGTTGTGTCCTATGTGGGGGAACATTCGCCCGCCTGGACAGTTTGAAACGGCACCAGCGCAAGATGCATCCGTCATCTGTCCCGCCGCCCAGTAACAGCGGTATTCGGCAAACTTCCTACTGGGCACCCGAACAGCAACCGTCTTCCGCCTCGCAGACATGTTCCACCAGAATGGAACAGACAATTACAGCACCCTCTATGTCATCGGCCACAGTGCCATGCATTCCGCAAAGTCCCTACGGGGCACTGGTTGTAACACCCGAACAGCATCAGCCTTCCGCCTCGCAGACATGTTTCGCCAGAAGGGAACAGACAATTACAGCACCCTCTATATCATCGGCCACAGTGCCATGCATTCTGCAAAGTCCCTACGAGACAATAGTTGCAAAACCTGAACAACAGCAGCATTCCGCCTCGCCGGCAAGTTTCAACAGAAAGAAACAGACCATTACAGTACCCTCTACGTCATCGACCCCCGTACCACAGGGACCCTCTAAGACAGTCGTTAAAAGTAGCGACTTTTCCGTTTTCCGTGTTCCCTCTGCAACAAACCCACTGAAGAATACTTTACCAGAAGACAATGTTGAATATAGAAACCGCGCCTCCAATAGTAACAATGCTGTGATGGCCAGTGACAATTTGTTGTGGGGGTCGCCTACGAACTCAACCGCTAATGACTTTTTCGGTCCCTCTCAGTTACCTCCATTCAATGCCATAAACAATAGTGTCGTTTCTGTGCCAAGTGTTTTCGTGTCACCCTCGTATGTAACGCCAGTTGCTGTTGGTATTTCCGACTCGACTGTCCCGACAACAAAACCAACAGTTACGTCGTTGCTCGAAGAACCAGCACTTTCCTTCGCTGGAACTTCAGCCCCACCAACAAGAAAAAGAAAAATCTCTGCCGGTGTTAGCTCTAAAACCAAAAAGTACAAACACACAGACGATATCTCCTTGCACGATTTACCAACAGACATACGTAAAATATACAGGGACAATTGGTCAGCCATTCACACACACCATAAAATCAATAAAAAAATGTCTGTATTTACTTTTTATCACACTCCGAAAGCTCCCATTGTCTCATCTTGGGCCTCCTTGTTAAATCCTATTTTTCAAAGGCAGACACGTCGTTTTAAAATTAATTACTCACATCACAGTGTTTTGCGACACCGTGAGACCAACGAACTGCGATTCTTTCACGCCTGCATCAATAACGCGGCGGTGTTAACTCTACCTAAACTTATCAACAATCCCTCTGACTTTGCCGACTTCGTCTCTCAAGTCAATCAACATGACATCATATCATCTCAGAATCGTCCTGATACGAAATATACACTGGAGGTTGTACCTGCCACTAGTTTCTATCTATTTCCTATATCTGAACATCCACTCGGTAGTTTGTTGTCTGATCTGCCTGCACACATAACCAACAATAAAGGTATTCATACACTACAGAAAGATTCAAACTCCAAACCCTACACTGACAATTTATGTTTCTTTCGGTGTCTTGCCTTACATTCCGGTAGTTCTGTTAGGGACTTAAGAAAATCCACACGTAAATTGTTCCGACAGTGGCGTACTTATAGTAAATTGTCTCGGTCTTTTGTTTTCCCAGGTATCTCTTTAAAAGATATCAGTTCTTTAGAAAGTTGTTTCAAAGTCAATATTTCTATTTTTAATTTTGATGAGGAGCAAGTTCTGATCCCGCTTCTCAGAACTCCTGGTAAATTTAATAAAACTTTACATCTGCTGGCTTACGAGCAGCATTTTATGTACATTTCCAAGATAGCTGTAGCTTCTAAAACTTTTGGGTGCTCGCTTTGTGGGAAACTTTGGAAACACTACACACGATTACAGCGACATGAGAAAACTTGTACCAGTTCACAACAAAAAGAAGTCTACAAAGCGGGTGTCTATACAAGTCCTGATAGTGTCCTAGATATAATAGCCGCTCACGGTGTTAAACTCCCTGAACAATTTACTTTTCCCTTTAGGGCCAGTTTTGATTTTGAAACTTATTTCACCACCGAGGGTCTGCCAGTCTCCTCAAAATCTACCCAGTACGTAGCAAAACATGTACCTCTGTCATGTTCTATAGCCTCAAACATCCCAACTTTCACCGGTCCTTTCTTTTTCGTTAGTAAAGGGGATCCTCAAGCCTTAGTCAATGAAATGCTCGATCAGCTTATTAAACTCTCTGATGCGGCGTATGCCCTTCTGCTGATTCAGTTTGCTAGTGTCTTTACCCACTTGGAAAGTTTAGGTGAGGATAAACTGAGCCAAAAGTTAGAGGCGTACTTACATGAATTGCCGGTTATTGGGTTCAATTCGGGTAATTACGATTTAAATTTAATCAAACCTTTCCTGGTGAGCTATTTTGTCTCTAAAAACCCAGCGTCCCCTTTTAATTTTGTAGTCAAAAGAAATAACAATTTCATGTGCCTGGCGACAGAGAAGCTCAAGTTCCTAGATATCTCCAACTATCTGGCCCCTGGTTTTAGTTATAGCAAGTATTTGGCTGCCTACGATGTTAAAGAGACCAAGGGGATGTTTTGTTATGAATATATAAAAAATATCAGTCAGTTAGATGAGCCAGCTCTCCCTCCTCATTCAGCCTTTTTCTCCTCTTTAAAGAATAGTAATATAACAGACCAAGAATACGCCGACTGCCAAAAGGTATGGACAGATAAAAAAATGACATGTCTTAGAGACTTTCTTGAGTGGTACAATAACAAGGACGTTGTCCCGTTTATAGAGGCCCTACAAAAACAGTCTGACTTTTATGTGACGTTAGGTATAGATCTGTTAAAATCATCGATCAGTGTGCCTGGAATTTGCTTACATTTTTTGTGGAAAACTATGTCTAAAAACGTCTCTTTTGCTCTGTGTAGTTGGAAGGAAGCAGCTCTACATAACACCCTTAAACAAGGTCTGGTCGGAGGACCGAGCATTGTTTTTCATCGCCATCAGGAGAAGAATAAAACACAGATCAGAGGGGGTAAGGTAGTGCAGGGTATTAAGGGCTATGATGCCAATGCCCTGTATCTTTGGGCGCTTTCCCAACAGATGCCGACAGATTTCCCTATCATTAGGAAAAAAGAAGAAGGGTTCAAGTTTTTTAGAGCTAATAAATACGGGTATAAAAGTAGAGAGTGGTTAGCTTGGGTGTCCCATAGTAACGGTATTGAATTGAAAACACAGTTTAATAGTCGGGAGATGTCTCTGGGTGCTAGAAATATCAGGGTTGACGGTTGGGATAAAGACACCCGAACTGTTTATCAGTTTCATGGCTGTCTGTTTCATGGGCACCCCAAATGTCACCTTACTGAAGGGATGGACACAAACCCTGTTAATAAAAAACCTTTGAATGTGTTGTACGAGAAAACACAAGAAATAACTAAATATTTGCGGGAGGAAGTGGGAGTTCGGGTAGTGGAAATGTGGGAGTGTGAAATGAAAAAGTCTGCCTCTATCGCTAGGTTCTTGCGCGCTACTTTCTCACCCCCTCTTGGAAAAACGGTCCTATCACAGAAGACGCAATTATAGCTGCTGTTCTGGACGGTTCGTTCTTCGGTCTTGTTGAATGTGACATTTCTGTTCCCGACAAGCTAAAACCTTATTTTGAAGAAATGACCCCCATCTTTAAAAACATTAACGTGACTAGAGATGATATAGGTCCCTTTATGTACGAACATGCCGTTGAACACAAACTGTTGACGAGTCCCCGACGAACCTTAGTGGGCAGTTATATAAGTACCAAAAATATGCTAGCGACACCTCTTTTAAAGTGGTATTTACTCAAAGGACTAGTCGTGACCAATATTTATCAGATCGTCGAGTACCAGCCAGTAGCCTGTTTTGAGACGTTTGGGGAGACTGTTTCTGACGCTAGACGACAGGCAGATAGTGACCCTTCGTATAGTATAAAGGGTGAAACCATGAAATTGCTAGGTAACTCGGCGTACGGCAAGACATTGACCAACAAAGCCAAACATTCTAACGTATCCTACTGCCACGACAAGACCGTTTCCAAAAAGATAAACGACCCTCTCTTTAAACATATGACACAACTTTCGGACAACATTTTCGAGGTAGAGCTGCTGAAAAATAAAATTGTTTGGGATCTCCCGCTGCAGATAGGGTTCTTTGTTTATCAGTATGCCAAGTTGCGCATGTTAGCCTTTTATTATGATTTTCTAGATAAGTACATAGACAGAGCAGATTTTCAGTTGTGTGAGATGGATACGGATTCTCTTTATTTAGCGCTCAGTAGCGAGAGTCTTTCTGATGTTGTTAGGCCTCACCTTAGATCTCAGTATTTTGAAGAATATGACCGTTGGTTCCCTTCAGAAGTTTGTTCTGTTCATAGATCCCTTTTTATTTCCGGCGAAGGTAGTGTCCCTGTAGACTGTCAGGATTGTTGTAAGACACGAAAATACGAGAAGAGAACCCCGGGTTTGTTTAAGTTAGAATATGAGGGGGACGGAATGATATCGCTCTGTAGCAAAACATACCACTGTTTTGGTAAATACGACAAAACCAGCACCAAAGGACTCAGCAAACACCACAATACATTAAATAAAGAAAAATTTTTACAAGTACTCAACACACAAAAACCCCAAGGAGGTATCAATAAAGGTTTTAGAACACGAGGAGCCTCTGTCTTTACCTATAATCAACACCGAGATTCTCTTTCTTACCTTTACATAAAAAGACAAGTGCAAGCTGATGGTTTCTCTACGACGCCTCTCCACATCTAACCCGGCAGAGAACGTTTACCCCTGTGCTTTCATTGTATATTTACCCGTTTGGTTTAAAAACATTGTCTCTTTTATGGCACCCCTGTATTTTTGCTGTACTGTTGACTTTGTATCAAGTGCATCTTATAACTTATAATACCCGCTATGTATATTGAGCATGTTTCAAATAAATAAAAGTCTGTTGAATACCACACGGCGTTGTTCTTATTATTTCAACTATATAAAACACCCTACAAAGTACAAACAGCTGGCTACATTCCTGTAATAGCCATCCTTTTCCCTCCGGTAATACTGACCAATCAGAATTGACTACTAAAACCCCAGCTGATCAATCAGAACCTTCAAATATTATAAATTCAGGGTACCCATTACTTCCCACCCTAAGAGAACAGCGCCCTCTGCAACCTGAAAAAATCACTAATCCCTAAGACTGTGTGGGGAAATGAATCATCCGCCACTTTTAACCAACAGCTGGCCCTGCACTAAAGAAATATTTGTCTTTTCCCGAAGAAAATACCCTGGGAGAGACAAAATATCGATGTTTATATGTCTGTTCTCTTGTATAGGTTGAGCGGTCGACCTTCGCTACCATGACATAGATGATGATGATGATGATGCCGGCGCCCAATCTGCCCTTTCTAATACATCCCCGGTCATCATGCCGCCTTCCTAGTCGCCCCGGGTCCCCTGCCCCCCGCTGCTCACCTAAATAGTGTTCCTGCCTGCCCCCGTTTTGTATAACGCCACCTGTCACCTGCAGTTATGAAGATAATAATGCATCTACAAAGTATCGATTTCCTATACCTTTCCCTAAAACCAATCACTTGTGTTGTCATCAGCCTCCCGATCGATATTTACTAAGGACAAAGAGGGAGGCTTACCCGATCGATATTTACTAAGGATAAAGAACAGCCTCCTAGAGAAACCAATCAATTTTGGCCGCCATCTTTTACTAAGGATAAAGAGAGATCGATTTCTGAAATACGCGCCGTATTACCGCCTATCACTACTGACATTTCTCATGCAGCTGTCAAGCAGCGAAAATATATATCAACAGTTCCAGGATCTTCTAAAACCAAGTTGACTTTCAGGAAGGAGACCTCTGTCGAGATGAGCTGTGAGACGACCCAGGAGAATCCTGGCAAGAATCTTCCCTGCAACTGAAAGCAGCGAGATACCTCGATGGTTATCACAGGAGTGGCGGTTTCCTTTACGTTTGTAAAGGTGAAATATTACAGCGACCTTAAGATCCTGTGGGATGGTCCTACTCTCCAAAATTCTTTGAAATATCTTGTATAGCTGCTCAGTCAGAACTGAACCACCTACTTTGAAGACTTCAGCTGGAATAGCATCTGGACCAGGAGCCTTTCCATTGGAAAAGAGATGGATAGCTTTTATAGTTTCTTTTGTTGTAGGTTGATCTGCCAATTAATCGTTGATATAAATTTGGGACAAGCGGTGGATGGCTTCATCGTTTATGGATGATGTCTGGTTTAGTACGAAGTTAAAGTGTTCGACCCAGCGCTTAGGGATTTCATTTTTTTTTTTTTGGTCTTCGATAAGAGTCTTGCAGTCGGCACCAAAAAGGGGAGCAGAGACTGATCCGACTGGGCCGTAGACTGCCTTTAGAGAGTCATACAAGATTTTTATATGATGTCTGTCGGCAAAGTTCTGGATCTCGTCAGCTTTGCTGCTCAGCCAAGAATCCCGCATTTGGCGAAGTTTCCGTTGTATGACCCTTCGTATGTTGTTGAAAGCATCTGTCTTTGACGATGACTTGGGGTCACCAAGACATATCTTATGGAGACGATGTTTCTGGCGTGGGTGATAAATGAATGAATACAGTTTGAAATAATAATAATAATAATATTATCACTGCTATCGACGCATTTTTACGTTTTCTTTGTCCCGATCCTAAATATTCGAGAAGAGTTCTTATATTGACGTTGCCAATTGCACACTGATTACAATGATAACTTGTCATTTCCACATTTTGCTAAGATCGTCTGAACCCTTTGCTCACTCACATAAGTTTGGTGGGTGTCAATGAAATGTTTTTAGTTCAACCACTTCTCTGTACAGTTCTGTACATTGGCAGACTGCATCTGTGTGTGTGTGTGTGTGTGTGTGTGTTTGTGTATCTGTAATGTGTTTGAATGTGTGTTTCTGATTGCGTCTGTAGTAATGCGTGTGTGAATGTATCTTCTGGCGTATTAATTTGTCAACTCGTTAAACTATAGCGCCTAAACAACACAAGTATGAGGGCCACTTTGGGTTGTACCGCGAGACACTCCAGTAGTGTGAATGCTATATATTCTTAGCTTGTCGACTGTTGCAGTTAGCTCTCAAGCTAAGGCATATGTCAGGGTAACTAAAAATGAGGATCACACTTTGCACGAAGAACTGAATTTGGTTAGGTTTATGCGGCTGAAACAAAGGAAGCCATGGATGGCTTAGGCGGAGCACATGTTTGCATCCCAGAGAACATTCGGCGAGTAGAGGGGTGGTTCACAGTAATAGCAGAACAATCATATTTATGCAGAGTCATAATGAAATTCAGCCAGGTTTGCAAGGTGTGGCCAGCATGTGTTTTGGAGATTTAAATTCAGCAAATAATTCAGGATAATACTCGCTCGCGTGATGTGATTAGTTATACAGATGGTTCAGTGTCAAGAATCAAAAGAAGTGATTGTGAGTTGTAAGCAAAAGCTAATGATCGACGTATAGCCCAGAATACCCAGGCATGTGATCCCACAAAATCCAGCCCAAGAATGGAGATGAAGGCGGTCATTGCACCTTTCCGTAGCTAGAGAACACGTTACACACAACATTGTGATTGTGACTGATTCAGAAGCATGCCGAGGAAGGCAAGAACACGTATGCTTTTGCAGAGTGACATGCATCACTGCAACAGTCAAAGGGGAAAAGGCGTTGTTGGGTAATTTATCCGTGGAACGCTGGTGTGTTAGAAAATAAACAGACGGACAAACTAGCCGGCTCTGCATAACTTGTTGGAAAATGTATGCATTATAAGGCAGACGCGGGTAAGGCCTTGCCTCAGCAGGTTTTCAAATCTAAACAACATCAAACTGATTATCACAGTCTGGTGAGAGTGTGATCAAGCGAGGAGTGACGATGCGATCTTGCCGAGATACTCGACGCTCAGGGGAAAGGGAAGGCCGACATAATAATCAGACTGCTATTGGGAAAACTGGTGTTGGAACTCTGTGGTGGCTGTTGAGGAGGGAGACAAAGCGCTTATAGGAATGCCATGAGTGATCTGATGTCGGTTCTTGGATCAACTCAACTCACTGGATCTGTTGGAATACATGAATGTAAGTGAGTGTAAATTTGTAAGTGTGTGTCCGTGTGACTGTGAGTATGTGTCTGGGGGTGCTTGTGCCTATGAGTATATGAAGATGTGCCTGTAAGCATCTCTGTTAGAGTGTGTTAATGTCAGCATGTGTTTGTGAGTCTTTGGGTGAGTGTTTATGCAATATGTCATTGTTTATACCTGTGTATGTGGCTATGTGTAGTATCTGCAAGTGTGTGTGCATCTGTGTGTGTGTGTGTGTCTCCCTTTCTCTGTACATAAAATGTGTGTATGCGCGCGTGTGTGCGTGTGTGTGTGTGTGTGTGTGTGTGTGCGTGTGTTAGAATGAGAGGATATAAGCTCTCTATAATAGCTCTAAGAGAAACAAGGATGCATTCATTATTTTCCCCCTTCTTTTTAGTATTATTATTCTAGTAATTGTGATGACTTCTTTCTCTATTTCTTTTTCTTTCTTTCTTTCTTTCTTTCTTTCTTTCTTTCTTTCTTTCTTTCTTTCTTTCTTTCTTTCTTTCTTTCTTTCTTTCTTTCTTTCTTTCTTTCTTTCTTTCTTTCTTTCTTTCTTTCTTTCTTTCTTTCTTTCTCTTTCTTTTTTCTTTCTTTCTTCTTTTCTTTCTTTCTTCTTTTCTTTCTTTCTTTTTTCTTTCTTTCTTTCTTTCTTTCTTTTTTTTTTCTTTCTTTCTTCTTTCTTTCTTTTCTTTTTTCTTTCTTTCTTCCTTTCTTTCTTTTTATTCTTTCTTTCTTTTCTTCTTTCTTCTTCTTCTTCTTCTTCTTCTTCTTCTTCTTCTTCTTCTTTCTTCTTCTTCTTATTCTTCTTCTTCTTCTTCTTCTTCTTCTTCTTCTTTCTTCTTCTTCTTCTTCTTCTTCTTCTTCTTCTTCTTTCTTCTTCTTCTTCTTCTTCTTCTTCTTCTTCTTCTTCTTCTTCTTCTTCTTCTTTCTTCTTCTTTCTTCTTCTTCTTCTTCTTCTTCTTCTTCTTCTTCTTCTTCTTCTTCTTCTTCTTCTTCTTCTTCTTTCTTCTTCTTCTTCTTCTTCTTCTTTCTTCTTCTTCTTCTTCTTCTTCTTCTTCTTCTTCTTCTCTTCTTCTTCTTCTTCTTCTCTTCTTCTTCTTCTTCTTCTTCTTCTTCTTTTTCTTCTTCTCTTCTTCTTTTTTCTTCTGCTTCTTCTACGTCTTCTTCTTCTTCTTCTTCTTCTCTTCTTCTTCTTCTTCTTTCTTCTTCTTCTTTTCTTCTTCTTCTTTTCTTCTTCTTCTTCTTCTTCTTCTTCTTCTTCTTCTTCTTCTTCTTCTTTTCTTCTTCTTCTTCTTCTTCTTCTTCTTCTTCTTCTTCTTCTTCTTCTTCTTCTTTTTCTTCTTCTTCTTCTTCTTTTTTTTCTTCTTCTTCTTTTGCTTTTTCTGCTTCTGCTCCTTCTACGTCTGCTTCTTCTGCTTCAGCTTCTTTTCTTCTTCTTCTTCTTCTTCTTCTTCTTCTTCTTCTTCTTCTTCTTCTTCTTCTTCTTCTTCTTCTTCTTCTTCTTCTTCTTCTTCTTCTTCTTCTTCTTCTTCTTCTTCTTCTTCTTCTTCTTCTTCTTCTTCTTATTCTTCTCGTGTTGTCATAGCTAGGCTGCGATATCTTTCGGCTTATCATATTTAATTTCAGCGAATATTTGATTAATCGATTTAACGACACGCTGGTTAATGTACAGCAGATCTTTCTCAACCCCCCAAACTACTCTCCTAGCCCGACACCTTTCGAAGATTAGCTGTGTGAGGAGGGGGGGGGGGTGGTGTTGAGTAGGGAGGGTGTTAGAGGTACCGTATACGCTTGAGGTACGCATAAAAAATAACAAAGGTACAAAGTGAAAGGGGGAACAATACAATCTGGAAACAATCACATAGAAGAAACTGAATGTATAGCTGATGCCTGACACCTTACCCAAATCATTTTCTGAGACTGGTCTGATCGGAAACTGAGTTGTGTAGATAGAAGCCATTTCGTTTGTTTCCCATACTTTCCTGCGGACAGGGGAAAAATATTTTTTTTTTAAATCAACCTCACAGTTAACAGATTATGCACAGACTGGCTATCAGCTGCATTACAAAGAAGTAATAACAATGAGGAGCATCACATATTATTTACTTTACGTATAACACAAACGGAACCTAACAATCAGATGCCCTCAAGTTCCCCTTCCATTTATTTGTATTTAATATATATAGTTTAGACAAATGGGCAGCAGACAGATGGATCGACACTTCTGCACACCTTACGCTTTCACGACATAATAATTGAGAGAGTCTGTATGTGTACACGTGATTGCAAATTGTTCCTCCACATGTCGCTTAAGGACAGAAGCGTTTGATAATGATGATGAACTATCTAGACCTCGTCAGCCGGTCCGAAATTTCTGCATTAGTCACTGAAACATTGTTTTGGACGTTATATGGTTTGCAGCTGGACTGCGATATCAAGCTTTTATTCGGTGTAAACATTTTGATTTCAGCACACCAAACGCCTAATGAGTCGCCTTTTACGACATTTTGCTTAACACTGCCAGTGCTAAGCATTCACTCATATTTTTCCTTCTGCATCGAGCAGTAGGGACAAATACGGAACTGCTCTTCATATCTTTATGGAGCGGAAATATTAGGGGGGAAAAACAGTAACGTTTAAACCACACATTTCTTGACTGGCGCCAGCACCGATTAGAGGGGATTCATCTACATGAGATATTACTGATTTTTTAGTATTTGGTAGTGATTGATGGGATTGGCTAAGACTATGCTCTAAAGGAGGAGGTGAGCAGATAAGGAAGACTAGAACCGACGTAGATAAACCAACAATTCCGACTGTACATTTTAAAATAGCATTATGGGACAGCAGCTGCAAGAACATCATACTATCTGTAGTATAATCCAGTGGTTAACTTCCGGTTAAAATGGACGCTAGACAGCGGCGCTGTTCGAAGCAGAGGCAATTTTTTTTTGCTTCTGCCGGACGGTGGCCGAAGTATTTTTGCTCCATTTGTAGACTGGATATAGTTTAGCCCAGCTTCTCGGATTGAATGCATGGCGTGACCCTGTGAGCTGCGGATTGCATTTGGAATGTTTTTTCGACTCTGACCAACGTGGTGTGAATTGGAGATTCAGAAAATGGCGTGATGCCGGTCGTCAATGTTGGCGGTGCCCGGATGTGATTACAATAGATCGCGTGGGAACTGCTGATCTGTTGGCAACAAGTTCTGCTATCATCAATGATGAAGATTTCTAATGTTGGAATGTTTGTGTAGCACTTCGGATGGCTACCGTATGCTTTAATGCGAGTGTATGCTATATATGCTGAGACAAGTCCACAAGGGTCTGTGATAAAATTCTGAGTGTTTTTTTCGTTGGCACAGGAGCGGAGCAAAGATGGGCCCCCGTTTGCTATGAAGCTGAAACTAAGACCTACCAGACTACCCCCAGTATAATGTAACGTATAGTGAACTGTTTGGTAGTAAAAGAAATAGGGAGTAATGGATCTTTCACCAAAATGGAACTTCCCCCCCCCCGCCCTCCTCCCCCAGCTGCTTTCCTCCTCTTCTTAGCGTTAGCTAGCTGTAGCCTTTGACAGTTTTGGTCGCTCGTTCACTTCTAGACTTTAGTCTTGTTCAAGAAATTGAGTTTTCTCGTGTCCTTCGTATTCCTTAACTGGCTTATTTCTATTAGACCGTTAGTTCCCCGCCTCTCAGTCGGATGTACTTTGATAGAAGACAAGATTACTATCAAGGAATTACCCATAATTACTAGCATCTTACAATTTGTTTACCATGCATTGTTGACCACACCCACCCGCAACTCCACCCCTCCCCTTTTGTTTCCCCCTTTGTCAAACGGGGCCCTGGAATCCAAACTGGGATTTTCTTCAGGAAAATGAGGTATAGACAAAGAATGGAAACATGCTATGAGCGACTGATTGGTTATCTCTGTTACTGAATTACTAAATCATTGAATTACCGAATGCAAGAATGGAGGAATGAGTAATTAAAAAGATAATAGCGAAAGCTTGCGCTTAACAAACTGTGACGTTTAATTATGTTAACAGAATGAGCATTGCAATGAAAATGATTCATGGTTTCACAAGCATCCTGTAGACAATGCAGGAGAACAAGTTAATGTTTAGTTTGATGACGTAGATAAACCAAATATCACTTTGTGTGGAGACTCACATAACTAGCGACACACTAGTTCATACAGTTAAGGAGTGAATGCAGAAAAGAATCTCTGAGTGAGTCAATAAGTCTTTCAATAATTTAAAGAAGGAATAGAAGGATAAAATAACAAAGTTGGTAATATCGCAATTTATGATGTTTGAAGAAAGACTATGGCAAAAAATGATATAACGGACGACTGTTTTGTTGACCTAGTTAGTGAATGCGAACATAAGTGAATGGAATAAATAACTGAAGGAAAACTTACGAAGCGCATAGTTTGCCGTCAGCGGATCTCAAAATGTGTGCAGCTGTGGCGATCAGCGGGTATTTACCTTGTCTGCATCCTTGACCAGTGAAATCATCGAAGTCAAGAGTCCACATTGTGATGCCCCCGTAACGTTTCTCTTGCACATAACAGGCCTATGCAGAAATCAAGGTAAGCGTCTAGTATTCATGCAGGGGCGTCCACAGTCGATTGGGAAAGGGGTGCATTGGGAAGGGTAGAAGGAGTAGGTTCCCTGAAAATTTGTAGTCATGTATTTCCAGCCGTGAGGCCGCTTCTGTCCCTTAATCAACTATGTATAGAAGGTGCTTCTGTATGTACTGTGAAGTTATTGTTTTCTATATTTCGTATTGATTCTAGCATCATTTTTTTTTCACTGTCTCTCTTTCCTCTCTCTCTCTCTCTCTCTCTCTCTCTCTCTCTCTCTCTCTCTCTCTCTCTCTCTCTCTCTCTTTCTCTCTCTCTTTCTCTTTCTCACACACCCCAAATGCACACATATCAATAAAATAATGCTAATGCCCTTGAGCTCTCCCCTCTCCACCCTCCCCCCTCCCCTCATTGTTTCTTTAAAAATGTTTGCAAGGTAGCTAGTCTATGGTTTGACGCCAATAATCTCTGTCTTAACAGAGACGCTCTGCTTGGCAGCAGCTTGGAGAGGTTAATAATGGGGGTGCCTCATACCTGCCAATGGCCACGTCAGTAAGTTTTTTTTTAAAACAGTGAAGCACGAAGTTTTTTTTTTAAACAGTGAAGACACGCCAATACTGGTTGCTGAAGTTGATACAATATATTAGCTAAAGAAGGGACCAGAAAACTAACCACAATGACGAAATCTAAGACTTGTGACATTCTGGAATTGAAATAATAACACACTTGTTGTCTAACATCAATAATAGTGGGTACATTTCTAATGGCATATACAAATATATATTGACTGCTCTGTCAGTGAAAGCAGGCATCGTAAAATGTTAAGACCGTTGCACAATTGATCTAAGACATATGTCAAAGCTGTTACTAAGAATCATTTTGAGCAGAAAAAGAAACAAGATTAGAACATTATTTGTTGAAGTAAATGTAGATTTGTTTAATGAAAAAGTACAAACTGACAAGCTGTGCCACATAAATCGACAGGAATCTGTCGGACAGAGCTGTAGAAGCAAACACTGATCTGCACCTATGCTTCACTGACATTGATTTGTCAGAAGTCCAGCAACATCAGTTACCAAACAGCCCTACTTTTGGGGCATCACAATATCGACATGCACACACAAAAGCAGCTGATAATTTGCACTATTCGTACCAACTTTGTCAATAACAGACATGATAGTTATTATTAAAACATACACGCACAATTATAAAATGTGAGTAGAGTTGTAAAATAAATGGGCGGCAAAAAAAAAAAAAAAATCCCCCCAAAAAAGTAAGATACATGAGTCACTGCTGAGTAGTAGTAGTAGATTTTTACACCACTAGGACATCACACAAGCGATAAACACCTGATGACACAAAGTGCCACTATGAGGATGAGGATCACCGCGGAGAGGTCCCGGAAACCGCGCTCAGCCATTAGACCATATTTATGGTCGGGCTATATTGCGGCCTCTGGCAAGAACCAGGGTGGGGCTTCACAATAACGAAAAATTACAATTCACAAAGTGATGAATGAATAATCTCACTGATATAGAACTAAGAAAATGGTAGGCACAGTGTTGCTGTGTGTTTTCATAAAACATTTAAAAAAAAAATATATCAAGTGGTCAGAATAAAAATAAAAAACATGTAAAAAAAAAAAAAAAAAATCAGCCAGCAGCAAAAGTGTATTATATGAGAGCAGCAGGCTATAAAGCATGAGCCCGATCTAGAAAGATGTGGGCCGAGAAAGGTACGCAACTAGCAAATAACATGGAACAACATATAAATTCCTCTATGTGACGCTTTGTGGTACACGCAGGACAACAGAAGGAGAAGTAATGTACTTTTATGCTGATTGACTCCAGAAATTGCTGCATCAATTTTTTTTTTTTTTAAAGTTTACTAAGACATTAAGACCTTAACGTGTTTACAGTTGCTGAGGCATGGTTACTGATTATACTATATCCACTCTAGCTAGCTTGCGGATTACCGAAAACAGTTGCTATAAGAATAAAAGAATGAAACAGACAAACCAGATTTTAAAACATACAGGAGCATCTTCATTTGGAGCTGTAATGGAAAGAAGTTTGCAAAAATGCTGGAATTAAGAGCTCGACCAATAGTAGAAACCTAAGTAAGTAAGAGACAGTTCGGTTTCATTAAGGGAAAGAGCTGCGCCAATGCATTATTTTCACTAAGGCAGATATGTCGGCGATCCATTGAATATTTGGGGGGGGGGGGGGGGGGGGGTTCAACTTCTTATATTGTTTAGATCATGACAAGGCATTTGATCAAGTCAGTATATGCACGAAATGAAAATCTGAAAAGATTATAGTATTCAAGATTAACTGTTGGGTAACATCATGGCTCTTTCTCAAGATAGTATGTGCGTAGTAAGAGCAACAGAAGGAAGCGCTGATTATATGTTAGACACAGATGTGTCTGTTACCATTGCTTATCATTACATACACATATACACCCACACACATTGGAGACACATACAGACACTGAAGAAATCAATTAACTTTTCTTCGCACAAGATCAGTGAATAATACACCACTAACAACATAATTCACAAAACCATTTTGATTCCTAAATCAAACCGGCATCACAGTACAATATGAAAAAAGCACACCGTATAGAAAGGAAACATTATAACCTTATGATACTTATTAATGGTGCTACAACAAAACACGCTCGATAATATCTGGAAAGCATATTTACAGAAGATGGCAGAAGAGAGAGTAAAGAAGGCAAACGCTGTAACCTGCCAGTTACCCCAACTGTTTAGACACCCGATCGAATGTCCCCTTCTTGGAGCCAGTAATTCGGACCTTGTGTGTATAAGGAATCCCCTGTGTCATTGTCTCAAATATTTGTTGTTATTCAGCCTGATTCTCCCCTTGTCTCTCTCTCTCTCTCTCTCTCTCTCTCTCTCTCTTGATATATATATATATATATATATATATATATATATATATATACTTATATAAATATGTAGGCATGTGTACTGCACCAGCAAGTGGGCGAGTGGCAGGTAATGAGTGTGTGTATATGTATATATGTGTGCGGGTGTGTGTATGTGTGTGTGTGTGTGTGTGTGTGTGTGTATCTGTGTGTTTGTGTGTGTGTGTGTATTTTTATATTTTTAACCACCGTGCGTTTGAGTATGCGTGCTGAATTTTAGTAATACAGTGAGATAGTATTTTGGCTACGGGACACCAGTAGCACACATATTACTTCGTGTAGGGAGTCTTCAGTCCGAAACCCAAGTTCAAGGTGTCTCCTTCGTACGAAAGAACTGAATGCATGTTGGATGAACAGTCGTTAATGAAGGCAGTCTGGTCCTTGTAGGGGTGACGCTGGTGGATTTAATGTCCTAAGTCCCTTCCCCAGCTAATAGTGGCGGTACTGCTGGGGTGACCATTTAATAACGCTCACATAATGCTTTAGGTCAAAATGGACGCTAGGCACGGCCACTAGTTTTGAGTCTTGGCAAATTGTGTTTGCTTCTGTCAGACGGTCGCCGTTGCATTTTCGCTTCATTTGTAGACTGGAGGGATATAGTTTTGTTGCCCAGCCTCTGAGTTGAGTGCATGGCGTGACAATGTGAGCTGCGGATTTCATTCGGAATGTGTTTGGTGGTGGTGCGAATTGTAGATTCAGCAAATTGCGCGATGCCGTTTTTTCGAAATATTATTGGTGCCATTATATGATTAAAATTAATCGCGTGTGAAACTGCTGATCGGCTGGTGACTTCTGCTAGTCACCAGTGCTACAATCAATGATGCACTGCATTATTAATGTCGGACTGTTTGCGTTATCACTTTGGATGGCTACCGTATGCTTTTAATGCGTGTGTATGCTAGTGCATATGCTGAGACAGCAGTCTGTCAATCTTTCCACAAGGGACTGTGATAAACATTATGTGTATTTTTCGTTGGCACAGGAGCGGAACAACTATTGGGTGACCTGTTCGCTATGAAGCTGAAGCTCAGATTACCAGATTACCAGATTACACCCAACTGTCTCCATTCCAACAAAACAGCAAATGAATAATAGCAGGTGTAATGACTAGACCCTCGTCCGTGGGTTCAGACCACTTTGAGCAGGATTCTCTTTTGTGTTTAGATGACTTTGGCTCCCATGTCGACCCATCCTTAAATGAGCACCAAAGTCTTCGAAAGTTAAAAGCAGCCGGCGTTATTTTGACTACATACCCTACCAAGTGCCGATTGATCTCACAATATAGGTCTAGCCAACTATACACCCAAAAAGCCGAAGGGCATGGGAAAGGATTCTTTAATATAGCATACGTATTCGGTTTTACTAAAACCTTACAGTATTAGGTGGCCGACCTCAATGTTCAGACCAAGGATTGTCAGTAGTTTTACTACCCGTGGTCTAGGATACTTTGATCATCTTCTGGGGAAATATAAATTCAAACGCTAATAATTTCTTTTTGTGATTATGTATATAAATACAAAGGCACCTGAGGATACGCCTGCTTTGGTGTGCGTCCAACTTGCTATACGCCTTGTTAAGACGGAAATATGTTACTTGGTGTATGAACTGTATTTGGAATACCACATGCGTGAAAGAACTTGTAACAGTCAAATTGAGTCACGAGATCACACACTACACTTGATCACAGCTCTAAATAATCAGGGTACCATTCTAACAAAGCCCAAACAGGCAGTAATAGCATTGTCTGATATGACCAGACAATGTAACATTTCCAAAAACATCTCAAGGAGAGGACAAAATCAAAGTTCTCTGTACCGATTGTTAGTTATATCCAATCACGATGAGGGGCTAGCCACTGAATAACATTCCCAAAATATCGAGGCCGAAAATATAACCTAACAGGGCCGCAGTCACATGTAAATTGCGGACCTCTTCCGGCGACTACACAGCATACCGCCGAGAGTATCTCCCGCACCGCGCGTAGCAAATAAAATGGAGCAAGCTGCATGAGATGCTCGTAGCGGCGCGAGAGAAATAATCGGCAGTGACTTTAACTCGCCGGAAGCTTTTTAGCGTAGCTGTGTAGTCATATAATCGGGCAAAGCATTGACTAGATTTTACTTTACATTGGATTCGAAGACTATGAAAAAGCTTTTGACAGCATTGATGGGAATCTCGCTGGCAATTAATGAGGCACTGTTGAATCCCACATAAAATTATCAACTTAGTAAAAGCAATATGCAAAGACATGAAATGCCGAGTTCTTTATGATGGAAAGCTAACAGATACTTTTAAAATAAAATAGGTGCACGACAGAGATGTTTTTTGTCGCCTCTCCTTTTTTTTTTTTTTTTACTGTCTATATATTGGATTATGAAAACAGCAACTGCTAACACCAAGAATGGTTTCAGTGAATCTTTACAAAAAAGAATGATGATTTGTACTACGCTGATGATATTTCTCGTATGTACCACTCACGGAATCAGATGCAAGACATATTAAACATACCTGATGTGAGATCACAAAAGCTAGGTCTGAAAATCCATAGGGAAAGACAAAGATAATGAGAATAAATCAGCCAAAAAGTAATGTGGCTTCTCTCAACGGGTTCCCACTCCAAGACAGAGAGTCGTACATTTTTGTGCGCAGTAATGTAAATAAAGATGTGGGAAGTGATAGTGATGTTGAAATACGGACACAGAAGGCAAGAAGAGCTTTCATAGCACTATGAAATTTGTGGAGGTAAAAAAAAATTGAAACTATTGAGGCAGTAAAAATTTTAATTCTAATGGTCTCTTTATGTAGTATTGTTTGATTTGTATGTGGTGATGAAGGCTCCATAGCCGCAACGGTCACGTTTTGTTTGTATTTGTTATATTGTGGAACTTGCTAATATACTTTTCGTTCGGTTTTATATCTTTCCTTCATAAAGTAAAATCAGTGCTGTTGACTGGAGCGAAAACACGGAGAACAACTAAGGCAATAAAAAATTAAATTCACACATTCATTAACTGGTGATTGCGCAGAACAGAGGGAATTAAATGATATAATAGATTCACTATTGAAAGCTTTGAGAGAGAACTAAACAAGTTTCTGTGGACCGGGAGGTGAAGAAATTACGATGGCTTGGGATAGGACACACCTTGAGAAAACCTGAGAAAAATATAGTTAGACTGTCTTTGCAACGGAACCCACAGATTGACTTTCATTGTGTAGTATGCAAAAACATATGATATTTTAATGGAATTTGAACAATAATGCTCTCTTCTGAAAGGGATTAACTACGTACACCATGGTTCCATTTTATACACAAAGACAAAAATGGTCGTACCTTCTGCATGACGCTAGCAGTGTCTTCGTAACTGATCCACTGAGTATCTTTGACATAGTAGCGACTGTGGGCGATTTTTAAACGCTACCACCTTCCCGAATAAGCTCACACATCTACATTGTGATGAAACAAAAACTGAATGATTCGATCTGCATTAAGGAGGACTACGCAAACAACCAGTCAAACGGCTGATCGACCGGCCGAAACTATTATACTTACTAGGCAACGTACTAACGAATTAACTAGCTAATTAGATAACTTACTACCCACACACCTACCAACATAACTAACTAATGCACTAATAAATTCTTGCCCTTACTTATCCCAGAGACGTGATATGTTTTGCATGGACTCATACTATCGTCACCAAGTTGATGTTTTACATCTAAAAAAAAAAAATCCCATTTGTATCGAGCCAGACGATTTCTTTCTTATTTTCATCAGCTGTTTATTTATAGCCTAGAAACAAACAGATTTTACGTTACTGACGTAAATTGTGAGTTTGATAGAAATAAGAGGCGTGTCTGCAATTGTGAATCATGAGAATGTGTCTATTAGTTTGCTCTAACACTGTACGTTATTGATTAGCATGTATTTTGTGTGTGTCCAAAATAAGATTATTGTATTGTGGTTAAGAATGCCATAGTTTATTTTGAATCACATATATGTTCCAAGTTGTACTGTATGTACAATCTCATTTTAACTATTTGCACTTCTGCTTTGAGTATTAAAATTCATGGAATCTACACACATTATTTCGATTTAGACGAGTTGAAGAGGTTGATGACAGCTGTAGGGTAAATGTAGCTCAAATCTCATTCTGTTAGTAATGTTTTTCTTCTTTCATTCCATGATCTTTACATTTGATACAGAACTGTTTGTCAGTGTCTGAGATAGCAGCGTATGCAATGTTCTTTACATATGAGAGTTGGAATGTTGTGTCGTCATTTGCTACCTTAACCTTTACCCTGATTATCTATGTAATGTTTAAATGTGAATGGTAAACTGGTCGTCTTAAACACAAATGACACTTTTCTCGTATTATTTTTACAGTGCGACAAATGACAATATTTCAGGTTTCATGTGTATGTGAGCACATGGAATATGATGCTTTTTGTTATCCAGATTTCTATCTTCTCCTTAGTTCCAAGATAAGAGTATACGATTTTATTTTCCTTTGCCACTGCATTAATTTGAAGTGCATTTTCAAATTCAGGATGACATAAAAATTTTAACAAACATAGCTGACCAACAACATTTTTTTTTTTTACTGTTTATTTTAATTTCAACCTTATGTCACATGTTTTGCCTTGATAACAAGTAATTAGAAGGCATTTTAGCGTATTTGAAAGAAGTGACTCCATGTTATACCAGGGCAACCACAATGTCAGAACCACGACTTCCATAGAAAACATATAAACAATCATATGACAGCAGACATAATCTCAATGACACTTGGTAAAAACGTTTGTATAGGTCATATGATCATGTGATGGATCGGAAGATGCTTATTGTAAGTGTTGCCACTTCCATTTTGCTTAAAGCAAGTGGCCTCGCTCGTGTGAAAAATCTTAAAAACACATACAGAGGGTTCCATCTGCAGGACATAATACTCTTTAAGTGAATATTACTCCTAGTCAACAACTGAATGCTGAATTTTAAATTTCGAATCGACATCACAGAACTCATGAAACTTTCAAAAGCACTCCTTCCCCATCGTCAACGGCAAGCGAACAGTTCCATTCTGGTGGCACTAGTAACTGTCTGTATATCTGACCCGCCTTTCCCCTGAGTGTTGAGCGTCGGTCATGTGGCCTTTCTTAACATGCTCTGTGAGCCTGTTAGAAATGAGACATGTGTGTTAGGTCATTCTCAAGCCAGCAGAAGGCAGCGGTGACTGCCTCCACCTACATTCTCAAACTAGACGTTGTCATATCATATGCCAGGTAATTTAGCATCTACGAGATAGGGTTCGCAGAACATCGGGCATGAAGAAAGATGTGTGGTAACAACCCCCATGGTGGACACCTGAAGTCGCCAAGGTATGGACAGAGAGACGAAGTGCCACTAAAGAATAGGAGAAATGCAGAAGATCTTCTAGACTGTGTTATACTCACAAGCAAGCTCTGAAAGAAATAAACGATTATCTCACTTAACACTTCAAGCAAACTTCGAGGGAGGCTAAGCACACAACATGAGAGACATTTTGCGATGAAACAGGATGCGAAAAATATCTCATAAATTTCTGGCGACTCCGCCGGAGTATGAACGGCGGCAAATAATCCTGTAATATGCCCGAATTAAAGACAAGAGGTGAGGCACTCCTGAACAGATTTTTCCTTTCAACCGAAAATACAGAGAGAGCCGAGAGGAAGCAGATGAAAAACACAATGCACGACATGCACATCGCTGAAATGGACGGAGAAGGTGACACAGTGTACATCTCTATTACAAACATCAGAGCTATACTGAAGACCTGTCTCGACACAGCCCCAGTGCCCGATGGCATCAGAAACAGTGACTTCAAATGCCTAGAGGAAACTGACACAGCGGAACTATCTAGGGCATTTAACAAGAGCATTAAAAGCGGTATTGTCCCCGATGACTGGCCTCACTCATATCTTAGACCTGTTCCTAAGCCCGTGAAAGATCACGAAAAAGTAAATGGTTATAGAATAATCACACTTCAGATCATCATAGGAAAACTCATGGAAAAAATCGTTGCCAGGAAATTGACTCACAAATTAGAGTCAAGTGGTCTTTTGGCACCTACACTAGGCGGGTACCGCCCGGGCAGCGATACCTGGTACAATTTGCACACGACTCATATGAGGGCTTCCAGACCGTAATAGAAACTGCCGCAACCTTCGTTAACTTAAAAGACGCATATAACAGCGTTCCATTTTACATGCTCATCATGCTGATGATGGATATGCACATTGAGGTGAAATGGGTCAACTGGATTGCAGTAGCGCTCTTCAAAAAAACAGTGTCGATGAGGTGTGGAGCGTGGGAATCGAAGCCTCAGAGCGTCTAACGGGCTTGCCCCAAGGATCACCACTGTCTCCCGTTCTCTTTAATCTGTACACATCACTAGTCACCAGTGCACAGATAGTAGGTATGGGCAGAACAATGTCATTCGCGGACGACATCCTGGTGTACCGACGAGGAAACAAGAGGGATGAAATTACGACATCGCTGCAGCATGAATTAGACCCACTCAGTGAGTGGTGCCAGGAATAAAGCGCACAGGTAAACCCGGCAAAGGCTTCCTTAACATGATTTTCCTTGAATACCCACATTGTCAGTACACCTACGCCAGTCGCGAGCATGTGCGGTATAGACATCGACAGAACGAACACGAGATACCTTAGCATAACTTTTGACCGATGCTTGTCATGCAAGAATCCCGTAGGCGATGTCATAGCTCCAGAAAGGGCTGACAGCGCTGAAAGCGATTGCATACGCCGACATTGAACAACGCCTATTTTTCCTGCTATATCAGGGACTTGTTCTAAGCGGTATAGATTATGGTCTGGGCCTCCTCACTGTCAGCAGAACCCAGCTAGAAAGACTGGACCGGGTACAAAATGAGGCTATGAGACTCATACTCGGCTGCGTAAAAGATACCTCGTGCCATGCCATGCCAAATGTCCTGGGTTTGCCGACTATGGCCACCAGACATAAAGAGGCACAGGTAAAAGTGTACAGGAGAATATCAGCAGACATCAACCACCCACTGCACAACGCTATCAATAATATAAAAGGGACGCGTCTCAACAGAGTCTCCTCCTGAATGGCCGAGGCAGAAAATATAATCCAGCAAGTATGTGCCCTAGACAAGATCAGTCACGGAAAAAAATGAACGAATACAACAGTAGACCTGCATGACTTGTCAAAGGTTGTCATAACGCTGCTGAGGTACTGCAGGAATCAGATTCCTGCCACCGTAGACGCCGAGATTAGAGCACTGAATGATCAGCACTCAAGCCCAGAAAACGTCATTTAAACAGATGGGTCAGTGAAGCGTGGGACAAGGTCAGCATGGGCATACACAGCACAAAGGATGGGAAAAAAAAAAAAACAATAAAAGAGGATAGCGGCGCTTACAAGACGACTACATCAAGCATGACCATGGAGATGGCTGCTGTCTGAGCACTCGCATAGGTAGTAGAATAAGCGGCCACACATGAGGTAATTGTTTCAGACTCTATGAACATGCTTCAGAAAATCGCTATAGGTAGTATCCGCTCCGAATGGTTAGAAAGCATTTGGAAGTCGCACTTAACCTTTATCATCTGGATCTACACACCTGGGCACTCAAGGGTAAAATGTAATGAAAGAGCTGACCAGATGGCAAGTAATGCACCAATGCAAATGGGAAAAAGCATGGACATAGCTGATATCATCAACGCCATTCAGATTAGGTTGGGAGATAATGGCGAATCTCTGACGCTTCTTCTTCTTCTTCCTCTTTTCTTTCTTTTCTTCTTCTTCTTCTTCTTCTTCTTCTTCTTCTTCTTCTTCTTCTTCTTCTTCTTCTTCTTCTTCTTCTTCTTCTTCTTCTTCTTCTTCTTCTTCTTCTTTTTCTTTTCTTCTTCTTCTTCTTCTTCTTCTTCTTCTTCTTCTTCTTCTTCTTCTTCTTCTTCTTCTTCTTCTTCTTCTTCTTCTTCTTCTTCTTCTTCTTCTTCTTCTTCTTCTTCTTCTTCTTCTTCTTCTTCTTTTTCTTCTTCTTCTTTTTCTTCTTCTTCTTTTTCTTCTTCTTTTTCTTCGTCTTCTTTTTCTTCTTTTTTCTTTTCATTCTTTTTTTCTTTTTCGCGTTCACCACCTGTAAACTGCAGCGGAAGGTTTCGGATGTTCGTCCACTTCTGTCTAGTTCCATAGTTCTAGTGCAGCGTACACATATGTTTTACAGATCTGGCCAAATTCTATGTAAACTGCTGGTTCCTTGACTCTCAGGCAAATGTAGTAAGTCCTTGGAGGAAACCAATAATTTGTCGACTCCTACGACATCCTTGTTAGTTAAACAGTGGGTATATTCTTCCTCCACCTGTCATTAGTGTAGTCGGCGTTTGTGGCTTAGGCGTTACGAACGCGCTTTTTAATGCCGGGATTCCGGGTTCGATCCCAACTGCGGGCTTTGCGCTTGCGTTGGTTTTGAGAGTGGTATCGAGACGCCGACCGTCCAACAAAGCAATGGCAAATTGCTGGACGTAAGCTTGTCTAGGAAAACCACAACAGCCAAAAACTCCTGGGATTTGTTATGCAACGTCCTGTAAAGGATACACAACTAACATTAGTGTAGCCTGAAACCGCTAGAAGTTCTAGTCTACTGAAGCCACAGACGGCCTTGTGTTCGAATCAGCATATTAAAATAGAAGTAAATTAAAAGTAGACTGAAATAAGATTCCAGCAGACCCAGCCAGGTAGACTAAGCAAACGTATTGTGTGCCATTGGTAAAAGTAAATTATAGAAGTATTAAAGGCGGCCTGTGTAGCTTTGATCACATTAAGTGCTGAATGACCAACATAAATTTAGTCTTAGCAATCAATTCCCGATGTGCCACAGACATAAAAGAGGTTCTTTACTTTTCTATACTCATACCTAGCAGCCCAGCTCACATTACTATAATCCCTTGCCTTTAACCAGGACAGGTATAGGACCATATGATTATTATGTCAGCAAGCAAGTTTTGTGTGTTACTTACCTCAAAGTGACTCATAATCCCTCTTATTCCGGTCAGTTTCCCAGCGTTTCCATTGTCGAACGCAGGAGATCCCACCGAACTTTCTCCTGGACGCGCTAGAGTGAATGATCGACCATACGTGGGAATGCCAATGTTGATTTTCCAAGCGGGAACTCCAAGAGACTGGTAATATGAAGCAGCCCAGTTCTGTAACACAATAATATACTGAAACCACTTTGACGAAACCAGCGTTGCATCGATAGACAGAGAATATCGCCTTCCATTTTAGGGGATTGAAAAGGGGAGGGGGTTGTAAAAGAATAGACCACCATCTCCTAAGAAGCATATTGCATAAAGCAACTAACTAGTCTTTTCCTTCGCAGTAGGTCTTATGTGACTGGTGAGTGATGAGCTAATAGTCTGCGAACAAATATGTCAGATAAAAAGGGACGTGCACACAGAATACACGCTCGTTAACACAAGCAAAAAGCAGAAAGAAGAAGACGTTGTGCAGAATTGGGTGATAGACATGTTAATTAGTTAGTCAACATATTATTCTCATTGCCCGTCCATAAGTGGTCTGACCCTCTTCTCAGTAAATCCCGCAGCGTGTAGCGGCTGACAACACCAGTTCTGAGTTGGTTTATTATTATTCTTAGGCTACCCGCATAGTGTTCATGTTTGGCGACAACCTGTTTAATTTGCTGTTCTTGCTGACTAACCATTTTGGCAGATTCACAGTTTTCAATTGGTTTACGCAAACGTCATAAATCTCCTAGAGCATTCAGCCTGGCCCATGGCTTGAACGCTGTAGAGCCACCAACCACTGCCTTCAGACTCAGCCTTTCTCTAACTTCCTGAGCATACTCATCGAGTCACTTTGAAAGCATGCCCCAGTAAAAGTTTGTTTCTGTAGCCAAGTTACTGCTTTAGTCACAGACATGACCTCCATAATCAGACTACATGTAGTTACAGCAAAAGCTCCAGAATATATTCCTACCTTGATAGAAATGTAAAGTATTATATTCAAGGAGCCAGCAAAACATATATAAATAATATATCAAACACAAATGATGTGTCATATAAATAAGTAAAAGTAAAGTAAAGCACACTTTCTGTGCATTTATGCGTGTTGGGCGTAGAGTAAAAGACATATATTTTATGAACCAATCGGCACTCGGTGGGTGATGTGGTCAACATCCATCAGAACCTGAAACGAAGAACGTCGAATCCTGAGAAGCAACGAGCAGAGAATTAGCAAACAGGTGTTAAATGGGGGAAAAATGGATTACGTAGGTAAGGACCCATAAAAGAAACCCTAAAACAAACTTTCATGAAAGAAATCTAAGGTGTTGGACTGCATTATGTCTATGATTTTGAATTGATTGCACATGATAGAATAAAGTGGAGGAATAGACTACGAGCCCTATGTGCCATGAAATGGCACAACATGACAAACAATTAAGGAATGAATTGGCTAAACCAAACATTCGTCATATAAATGTGACGACAATGCATCATGTACCACGTTCAGTTCTGCGTCTTCACCATACTCCGCTGGGAGACCATACAAAGAAGAGCTTGGTCCAATTATTCCACCTTCTTTTGTGCGCAAATCCACTGTTCTGATGGAGAAAAAATCCACTAGTCTGGGGAAAAAAACAGGTAGGAATGGTCAGTTGCAAAATTAAACATAAAGACAGCGAGAGCATAAATGCAGTTTAGATCTCAGAGCAGAGGTTCATTTTCGTTCTTCTTCTTTAGTGGGCTATGTGGTCTCGAAACTTGGTGTCCACCTCGAGTGCTTGAGGCTTCGGGTTCAATCCCCGCTAAAGGCTGCGATTTTTTCAAGTGGACTTGGACTTCCAGTAATTCCCCCTGGTCTCCAGGTAGTGAGTTCAGAAGCCCGTCTGTATTATTGAGAATATAAAAAAAAAAAATCCCTTGGCAGTTGGAAATCGAAAAGAGTAGCATAAAGGCGTTGCCCGGGCAATTTTTTGAGTTTAAAATCTACCCAAAGTATTTCAGGATCCTCGCCCGTGCTACGGCGCCTGTGTACTGTGCTGAGCTTCTTCGGACTCAGACTTGAGTTGGAAGAAGAATGAAGCACTTATAGATTACTACCCGTGTGCAATGATATGGATCAGTTGCTCAAAACCTAAAAAATCTCTTCTTCTGTGTTGTCAAAAGAGCAGCTTTCTCAAAGTGTTCTGGTTTGTCGCACCACTGAGATCTCAGCGCTTTCTGACCCCCACAGCCAGTTCCAGAAAAGTCATAAATAATCCCCTTTCACTATATGCTTGTTAAAGGGCAGTGGTTAATTTTTTTTAATAGATTATCCGACATAGGAAACTCAACCAATACCTTGGAAAAAACGGAGGGGGAAATATAATTTGGAGACAAACTCACAGAGTCTGGGAAGCGAACCTACTTACGGAGTGATCTAAGAGGAAAATGAACCCCTATGGGTAATCTAAACAAAAACCGAACCCACACGGTGGAATCTAATAGGCAATCGAACCCAAGATGGACGCAAGCTAACAGGGAAACCAGCACACTTTGAGGGGGTGGGGGGGGGGTTGTGGGGTCGTAAATAGGGGTAATCTAATAAAAAAAAAGTAATCTATACCGGGTGCTATTTAAAAGGTAAACCGACCTACACTGGAATAATCTAATAGGGAAACTAATCCACACATGGGGTAATCTAATAACGAAACTAACCCACAGTAGGCAAAATCTGACTGGGGACCGAGCGCACACTTGGGACACTCTAATACGGAAACCAACCCACTGGGGGTTCCATCTAACAGAAAAACGAGCCCATATTGGGGCAATATATTGGATAACGAACACAAACTAAGCAATAGAATAGGCAAACAATCACACAAAGGAGGCAATCTAAAACGGAAACAGACCGATACTGGGGGACATATCGGGACCCTCTTAGTGAGATAAAATCATATTCATGTGTATGGTATCCGTATTGAAAGTTAGCTTAAAAGCATCCTCTAGTATGTTGGAAGAAATGATGCGATGAGACCGTGATCTCTTTCGCTGTTATACTCTCGTACCACTGTCGAAAAGCCAGCTGAATAATATGTTTTTCTGAGCCATCCATCTTGGAAATAGAAGCTTACATGTTTTGCTAGATATGTGATTTCACTTGGAGACACTTCAGTAAACTTACGTTGTATTCTTTTTTTCATATTGTGGTATTGTATACTTATAAATGTCAAAGGTAAAATTTAAAGTGCATCATGTGGATGTGGAAAGCAACAGGAAACCACGACATAATATTCATAAGATAGCTTAATAAACACAAATTTAATCTCAACTGAAGAAAAAAAGACGACCAAGTCAATAAAATCAAATATCTTGGAACAATCCCATCATCAGATGGAAAAACTGTGACAGAGATTCAAAGCAGAATAGGTCAAGCGATAGCTGCATTTCAGAAAATAAAAAATATAAAATAAATCACTCTCATTCAAAGTAAGAATTAGAGTGCTAAAATGTTTCACATAACCTGTTCTGTTATATGGCAGCGAATCTTGGAATGTCAGCGAACAAATAAGGAAGACTTTGGAAGCAACAGAGATGTAGTTTCTGAGATGAATGTTACGAATACCTTGGACGCCCAGAGTAACTAACAACGATTGTTTGAAAGAAGCTAATGAAAGTAGATTTCTGTATGCAACAATAAGAAAAAGAAAACATTGTTCTTTAGCTACGTAAGGAGAAAAGGGACATAGAAGAACATTATGACGACAGGAAAGATCAGTGGAAATATAGGCAGAGGCAGACAAAGAGAGATGATGCTGAGTGGGCTGAAGCGATGGCATTGGAGATATCAAGAGAGATGTTGTAAGCAACCAAGGATCGTGATCTGTGGAGATGCATGAGCGCCTACGCCAGTCGGCTTGGCGCATGATAATATTTTCTTAACGTGCTGGTGAAGATTCTCTAGCTGAAACGTTCCCTTGTCGTTTATGTTTGTGATATTGTCAAGCAGATTGGTTCGACTTTTCCTTTGCTTTTATATCTTTACATGAGAATAGAACCATAATGAAACATAGGAATGGGTTGTGGAATTATTTTACTTAGAGGAGCCAATCTTACATCCTAAAAAAAAAAAAAAAACTATGACATCTACAAATCAGTGAATTTTGATTGTTTATTTTTCAAATTTAGGATAATAAGCATATTAACTCATATCAAGAAAATTCACAACAATAATCAGGTGTCGCCTTCACAATAAAGGTCGGCTGCAATGGATCTTCCAAAACTGTCTGTCTCTTGTCCTGGATATATGGACACGCATGCACATTTACCAAGGTGTAAATATTTTCTAGTAACATTTTATTATGAGCATATAATTTATTGACGTAAATGTTGATTATTAAATTTGATAAATTCAAAAGGAATGGAGAAGTTAGAGAAAGGTATAAGAAAACACTGGTAACAAGAGTTAACTCTTTGAGTCCCAGGGGGTTTAGCATCACAGGCCCAGAGAGTCATAAAATCGTCGCATCTTGTGTTCATTGGGCTTCTAGGTAGGAACCTATAAACGTATGATGAGTTCCTTAAGACTCAAAGAGTTGAAAGACGAAGCAGATATTATGTTCGACAAATCCCGATACGAAGCTAGCAGAGAATCATCACGGAAAAAAAATTGAGATAGTGAGGAGCGCAGAAGAAACATTAAAATAAACGTTGATGAGAGAGACCAACAGTGCTTGAGTGGATTCAGTCCATGATTTTGAAGGGACCGCACAGGATAGAACGGATTGGAGGAATAGGCTGCGAGCCTAATGTACCATTTATCGCAACAGGACTATGTTGCTGATTTATTTGGTGTGTGTTCGAGCGCTTGTGTGCGTGTGAATGGGTGTGTTTGTGTGTGTTTGTGTATGTGTGTGTTTGTGTGTGTGTGCGTTTCTCCTGATCTTACAACATGTGAAGGTATGTCTCAGATAGTGGGCTAACACAGTTTCTGTGCTATGGAAACAAATAAATGAAAAAAGGGCGGGAAGGGGGGAGCGGGGTGGGTGGGCTTTGAAAAATCTATGCATTTCTTTTCTCTCTGTATAATATTTTTTTTAGCAATAACAGCATATTTCTTTTTGTTAAATCTTGTTATTATACAGACGAAAATTCAACCTGTTTCACTACATCTAGTTTACTCGCTCTGGCTGACCATTTGTGTGTATTTCGGGGGAAATCCACATATGTGAGACCTCAGAGAATTATCTTGCACGTTTACTAATTGATTTAGGCGTTTGGAAAGACAGCTAGGTGCTATCATACAACAACAACAAAATCAACAACAACACCACACAGACACACGCAAACTCTCGCGAGTACACACATATACACATAAACAAACAAGGCAGTATCACTAGTTAACATACCTTTCCATCTCAGCGAGGTTATAGGAGTTATATATTTGCTTTTTGTGGGCGGAGGTGGTAACGGCTAAGGTTAATTTAGGATTTGATGTAGCGCGTGCTTCCTGGTCAAATTCATTTTTAATTGCCTGGGTAAGAGAGCAGTAGGTTCATATCATTAGATTACCACCGATTTAGTGGTTTTTACAACAATAACAACAACAAAAACAACAAAACTTTCATAGACATTAGATTTCATATACAAAAGAGGACATGAAAGTATGCATGCCATCATGCATGAAATCATGTATAATCAAATATCAAAGATCGACATTCGTGGGAGGTAGCAGGCACGCAATAAAATAGACTGATTTTTCTACTTATTTCATGCGTTCAGTACTTTGAAGTTATCATTTATTATTTTCAAGATGAAATGTCTTTGGAGATTCTCCAGGGTAACCAGAGGGAATTAATCAAAATTAAGAAATCCAGGATTGCTAAACACAGGTAGCTAATGCCTACAGAAGTCCGATGTGTCGGCTGAAAGGCTCAAATATCGCAGCCATGTTGTAAACCGGCACATAAAAGAGACTTTTAAACGAAGAGAGAAGGATGAGATAGTCTGACAATCTCACGGAAATGTTCGGGTGTTAACTACCACAAACAGACACAATGAAGACATGTAATGACCACAGAGTAGGGACAAGACCAAGACAAATATAGAGCGATGGCATCGAGAAAAACCTTAGAGAAAAAAAAGTCTGCTTATACATCGCACCAACAAAAAGCAAACAGACAATTCGTGCACCTTCTCAAATATATTACTCGTCAAAAGTCAAGTGTCACCTTGTTATTTTTAATACACTTGTTTAAGAGCACATAAAAGGATTAAATGAAGACAGTTTGTAGTAAAAATAGGTGATATATTTTCCTATGACAGTCAAATATGCACGTGAAGCATGAAAACAGTTCGCTGACAAACACGGTGTTCACATGCAATTTTATTTGCTAACAAATAATGAACATTTTGAATAAGTTATTTCAAACTTCCTTACAACCAAACAGTTAATAAAATAGTGCCGACTGATATTCCATGTGCAAAGGCCACTTTTCTTGAACAGAGTTCACTCTTAATTTGTTAAACAATCAGCAGACTTAGGGATGTTTCATCCTTTGCAAAAAATCATGGCCTTGAGAAAAAGACTTGACATCTTACAAAGAATGACGGCTATAGCGATGATTAGAAGTGATCTATCTATCCACGAGGTTTCTAGGCGGCTTTCAGTCACACTCTACTACTTAAAGAAGTTTGGAGATATATCAGGCCAAAAGAAGTGGTGGGTTGTTAATGACCAGGCCGCCCATGATGCGCTAATAGACATAATGACCGGCACCTATTGTTGTCAGCCCTGTTCCATCAAACATTTTATTTGTTTCACTCTGAAATGTCAGCTGAGACATGGTGTAAACGTCAATGTTAGTCAAAGCACCACTCGCAGATGTTTACTTGAAATAGATTGCTCTCAACGTCCTGCAGTCAGAATACCTCTTACTCCAGCCCCACCCTGTTTGATGTCACATCCACATCCGATGGGCAAGTCAACGGTGGATTCAAGTTCTTTTCACTGATGGTTCTCGCTTTACTCTGTCATTTAATGATAGAAGGATAGGATTTCGCAGATGACCAGGAGAGTGATTTACCGATATCACAATCAGAGAGGTGTATGTTCTGTCATGATACTGGGAGCCTTCTACAGACAAGACAGAACACCACTTTACATCATCCATGGTAACTTCAGCTCAAGATACCAGAATGAAATCTTTAGACCAGTTGTTCAGCTTGCATGGAGGCTATATATGGTAATTCTATCCTCTAAGATGATAACGCTCGACCACATCGAGCCCGTGTGTTGAATGACTTTATTCAGCAATACAGGATCACGGAGATGTTTTTTCCAGCTCATTTAGCCTATCTTGCTCTGAAGGAACACTTCTACAATTCTGCTTCATGAATGGCAATCAGTTACTCGAGATAATCTTCAGACCCTTGTAGGCTCAGTGCATCTACGCTATCTTGAATGCCTTGCTACAAACGGTGGTCACGCCTTATTTTTAATATCATGTTGTCCAATACGACTTGGTGTATGCCCTGTTTAGACGCGAACAGTTTTACTGGAAGAGAAATTTCTATCGGACACAGTCATGTCTTCGCCTCTTAACTTCTCGACATGAGCCTAGTAGACACTTGAAACTTTTCATTCTGCATTCAATTAATCTAATTGTTTTTAAATTTACATATTTTAGTATTAAACAGGGTTTACATTACCTTTTTTTTCCGTTACAATCCCAATATTGTATAGTATGTCAAAAACAAAAGGATATTGTTTTCAAGAGAACAGATTATTCAAGCTCCCTTTATTTCTTATGGGAAATTTCGTTTGTTGGACTTTCTGTCTGGCATACGCCCAAGGATCGGGAACAGATGAAAGACGTATACCGAGGTAAAGCCAATTACCCTTTTCAATGCCCTCACCTATTTTTGGCATATATTGCTAGACTTATAATTTATAGACCGGTGAGCACGAGTGGGTGATGTGGTCAGCATCGAGCCGGATGCCTTCAGTTACATAATTTAACCTGGTACCTATTTAAAGCTAGGTTGACCTGGCATCCTAGGTTGACCTGGTATCCTAGGTTGACCTGGTATAATAGGTTGACCTGGCATCCTAGGCTGACCTGGTATCCTAGGTTGACCTAGTATCCAAGGTTGACTTGGCATCCTAGGTAGTTTTCGAGAAAAATAACAGACCGGCTCCCTCGGGACCTAATATACGATCTTTGGATCCGCTTGTCTAGGCGCTACATCCAAGCCGCTACAGTATGCCGAAGTACTTTTGAACATACACTCACACACGTATATATGTATATATACAAACGTGTATGTGCGTCTGTGTGTGTCTGTGTGTGTCTGTGTGTGTGAATGTGTCGGTGCGTGTCTGCGTGAGTATGTGTGTGTGTGTGTGTGTGTGTGTGTGTTATGTCTGCGTGTGTATCTGGTGAGTCTGTACGTGTCTGTATGTATATTGTGTGTGTCTGTGTCGGCGTGTGTGTGCATTAGTGTGCGTGTCTGGTGTATGTATGTGTATGCGTTTCTGTGTCTGTGTGTATGTGTATGTGTATGTGCGTGTGTATGTGTGTGTTTGTGTGCGTGTGTGTCTGTATGTCTGTGTTTGGGTGTGTCTGTGTGTGCACGTGTGTATCCGTCTGTATGCATGCCTGTATGTATGTATAATTCAGCTTTTCACCTTTGACCACAAACTGTCCCACCATCGTTCGTCTTAGGTTCCCATTTAGATTTTTCCTAACCTTAGTTTGTATATTTCAGGTTTTGGTCCTGTTTGACAATTGCCTGAAATCTGTTTATTTCATGTTTCGGTTTTGTTTGAAAATAATCTGCAATCCGTTTGTTTCATGTTTCGGTCCTGTTTGACAATCATTTGTAATCTATTTATTTCATGTTTGGATCATGTTTGACAAATGTCTACAATCTGATTATTTCACGCTTCGGTTCTGTTTGACAATTATCTGCAATCTGTTTATTTCATGCTTTTGTCCTGTTTGAGAATTATCAGCAATATTTTTCATGTTTCGGTCTTGTTTGACAATTATCTGCAATCTGTTTCATGTTTCGGTCTTGTTTGACCGTTATTTGCAAATTTCTCGTCAGGACAGAGGAAGAGTGGGGGGGGGGGCGGGGAGGCGGTCGGTGGGGCTCATTCGACTCATAATTTTAAAGGATCATCGGGCCCTAAAACCTTACCTGGGCAGTTGTAGGAGTAGTAGAGATAATAGAGGTTTTCTTCCCTTGGCGCCTGAGCTCATTCGGTTCCTCAGTCCACTAGGGAATCTGATCAATATAGGCAAAGATGGATCCAACATAGTGCCACCTTCTTTTTCTCGTAACTTCTACCAGCAGTTGTTCAGGATATATGCGCATGTGAAGCCATTTATAGATCATTGTACGCGCTGGTCATCATCGTCGTCAAAATCACATTAAGGTGGGGGGGGGAGCGTGGGGAAATAAAGGAGGTAATAGAGTATTACAATATGACATTATCACCAACTACTCTATTAGCAAAGAGCAAGAAACGACAACTAACTCATCTTTGTGGCGCTTTAAGGCATAAGCAGTTGGTTAAAAAAAAAAAAAAAAACAGAAAATAATTATCTAAGAAATAATATTGTCTTTTACCATACCCGCAACAGTTCGTGAAAGTTTTCTCTGACGAAAAACGTTTTGAGTTTGTAGGCAAGGTTGAACCATTCCAAAATTATACCATCTAGTCTGTTTGAGCGAACATAGTGTAGAACATATTTAGCGAAACTCCACCGAGCGGCATTATTTTCTACGGCATAAAAGAATTCTTCTGGTAATCCCATCACATGCCCGACAGACAAAAGAATCTGCAGCGCTGGATTCCTGTCCTTTAATGCCACTAGCTCATCGTACCTGAAACGTGGAAATGCAGCCTGTAATCAGAAACGCTCCACTGGAAAGAAAATTATAAAGATGACTAAATGACTCTTTTCACATTCCTGCTAACAAAGGGAGTATGACAGAGTAACAGGGCAGGAGATATAAACCACTACCTGAGCATGTTTCTCTGTGACAGTGCGTATGCTCAGGCATGAAAGAAAATGAGCAGGCTGAGAGCTTTGTAGGTTGTTGTTCGTCCATCGCAGGTGATGTAGACCATTCTTTCCTTCATTTCTCATGAAATTATTGTTGAACTATGTGAGTCAGGGGGCTATTTATATATAGGCTCGAAAGGATCTAGGACAATCTGGATAAGGAAGTGTCTGTATGTAAATCTTGCACTGCTCAGCTTCCCTTTTACTTGAAGCCTAACAGTTCACCGCCTCTCTTCTCATAGACGTCCGCATGTATCCAGGACCACGTCTTGGCATTTGATTTTAAGTTTCTATAATCATCACTATTACACACAGTTAGAATAGATTTGAAATCTTTTTAGATCTTATCAACCTTGAAATTTCCTTTCTAGAATCGTCACTCATCATTTTTTTTTTTTTTTTAAATCAGGTGGCAGTTACAAACACTAGAACCTTTTAACGAAGTAAACACAGACCAAGAAC
>CAJHNH020004208.1:40000-44654 GCA_905116865.2 Candidula unifasciata
CGTTCCCCTGACTCTAGCATGGGAAAAGACTATATGTGTGCACAGAAACGGGTCAACATTGCTGGCGTGAAAAGCTGCTTCTCCGCTTCGGTACTGGGCAGAGTTTGAAAAATAACAGACGATACGGAAGACGTCTGCATTAGTAATGTGAATAAAAAGTATATTAAATCACTTCAGTTAAGATGCATTGTCACAGTGTATATCAATAAGACTAGAAGAAGTAAAGAACCATTTTTCACCCTTCAGACGTATTCGGTATGAAGGGTTAGACCTGTATTTTATAGACAAACTGGCACTCAGTTGGTGATGTGGTCAGCATCACACTGATCGCCTTTACTTCCCAGGACTGTACCGGGTACCCATTTAAAGATGATTTTGAAAAAAAAAAAAGGGGGGGGGGGAGGTCCGGATTAGTCCGAATCTGAGCTCATGACCTTTCGATCCGCAGGTGAGCGTCCTGCAAGCAGAGTGGCGGAAAACGGAACACGCGTAGGCATGTCACGATTGCAGTAATGTCCGTTCTTGATTCATTCATTTATTCATTCATTCATTTATAAGATATACAACTTATCTCTTTCTGTATGATGTGGCTTGTTACTTTCATACATGAAATGGATTTTTAAAAAAATGAACGAATAATATCGTTATGATGTGTACTTACCTGAGGAAGATGGTCCACTAAGGAGAAGCAGAATCCAGAGAATCACAAAGGACTTCCTAAGAATTGTAGGTGAATATTTTAAGTATCGACAGACACAATATCAACCCTATGCACATTAAAAAAAAAAAACAATTGTTTTTACTATCGCATTTACCACTTTTAAAGCCGCGGTTGAAAAGGGTAAGTGAGACTAAGGATGTCATCGTCACAGGGTGTTTGGGTTAGCATTTTGACCGACATGTTTGAATAAATGTTGACGAAGTCTATTGTGCCCTGTCCTTAGTCTGAATAAATTACACCGTGCATCTCTAGAGAGGCGATAAAACGAAACTTGAGGAGAGAATATAGTATTCCAGTCATATTTCTTGGATACTAGATAGTATTAATGTTTTAGTCTCTTAGTGGGATAAGTCACTATTTGGTTGTACCCTGTCACTGCCGCTTCTAGCCAACATGTCCGCTATTTCATTGCTTTCCAAACTACTGTGTCCTGGAATCCACTGCATTACAGACTGTTTTGGTGAAGAACCTAGTTGAATCAACTGTTGCGTAAGTCTTCAAACTGGGTGTCTTTTGGGTTAACAATTGCCTGTAGAACTGACATAGCATCAGTCAAAAAGACCACTCTGCTAAGTCCAAGTCCAAGTCCTTTTGAGAACAAAATGAAAAGGTCGACCACTTTCAGACTGCTGCTAGCTAGCCGAGGCTGCTAACAGTCTCCGCCTATATTTGTGCTCTGGTTTATTTGCGTTACTTTTGTGACTGAATTCTAGTGTTTGCGCCATTTCTGGGCTTGATGCTTTCATCCGAATCAGACCGCTCGTCCTCTATCCTGTTGTTACTTGCGCATGTCTTCCAAAGTCTTACTTGATGTTTCCAGTTTCTGTTGTTTCCCTTTGACTTGGCCAGGCATATTTCGTAAGGGGGGGAAAAGGGGGGGGGGGGAGGGGTGGGCGCTTTTTCACACAACGTCCTTTGGACCACCATTTACAGTTTTAAAATTGTGAGTATTTTATTTTGCCATTAAGTACTGAAAACAGTTTTTGATTTTAGATGGTTCCGAAATGTGAAAATAACCACTCTGCTATTTTTGTTGTGCTCTTGTCCATTTAAGAAAAATACGTGCAACCAGAAGTGCATCTGCCTCTGCTCTGTAATTAGAGGAATATGAACCCGTGGACCTGTGATTTTTTAATTATTAAACCAACCCTCGATAGACAGCTCTGGTTATTGTAAATCTTGTACATTATTTGAAATATTTCAGCTTCCGAGGCAATATGCTATTTATTAGCCAATCTCCCTTGATGGTCGGATCTTTTAGCATGTCAGTATTTTTTCTCGTCTTTGTCCATGGTATTCTGGGAATCTTTCTAAAGTATTTCAGCTCAAAAACTCCAATTTGCTTCCTTGAGGAATGGAAGATTGTTAAAGGTCCTTTACTTTACTCATTATTCAGCTCTAAAAGTAGTGGACACGACGTTCTGCTAACGTATTTGTTTTGGTCGTATTTGTCCTTTGTGAGTGATTCACATAGGGTTTTAACGTTGCAAGCAGCCGCTGGCCAAACAGCTGAGAACCCTAGGCTTTCATACTGAAAACTCGAGTTTGAATCGTCCATAAGGTCACAGATGATTTTTGTCAGAAGACAGAAAATGCACAGTTCTTGCTGTTTAGAACGGACGGCCGCTCTTTTCGTATCAGATACTGATGAGGGACAAATAATAGTTCGATCATTATGAATTAAACAACCGTTTTTTTCATGTGTGTATAACTGTCCAAGTTCTGGATTTTTTTTTTCCTTTAAATATAAAATTGCTGCTTGAGATCTTCCAGTTTGCTAGTTTTTGTTTTCTTTCTTTGTCTACTGCACATCGCAAGTATATATATATATATATATATATATATATATATATATATATATATATATATATATATATATATATATGTGTGTGTGTGTATATATATATATATATATATATGTATATTTATATATGTGTGTGTGTGTGTCTGTGTGTGTGTGAAGAGAACAATATTTTATTCATGCACAAAGAGAAGATAAAAATGGATAGGCAACACTAAAAATGTTGCTAAGTAGAAATATATGAATAGAGGAAAACAATGCTGATATATGATAGCGTGCCAGCACACCAGCTGATGACACAACATAATTAGACCGAAACAGGTCAAGAAATATGGTAGCCCCACCCTTTCAACAAGGCTTATGAGATGAGTATGCTCTGGAAAATAGAAATGGATTTGTCTGAAGACAGCGGTTGGAATCTGTGAGACGGTCAGCGCTGTCGCATATCAGTTCTATATTCGTGTAGGGTACACATGCGTGCAAGGAAATGAACAAGTCTTGCATGAAAAACTGTTATGGAGTGTGGGGGGGGGGGGGGACGTGTCATGTACCAGGCTGAAATATGGAATACTATATCTGGTAATCTGCTAATCTTAGTTTCAGCTTCATAGCAAACGAGTCACCCCATAGTTGCTCCGCTCCTGTGCCAAAGAAAAACACACAGATTGTTCAAAAGATTGGGAAAAGATTGACAGACTGCTGTCTCAGCATTTCTAGCATATACACGCATTAAAAGCCTACGGCAGGAATCCGAAGTGCCAACACAAACAGTCCAACATTAGAAATTATGGAATGCAATATAAGAATGAAACGTTTGCGAGAATCACGTAATTACTGTGAATCTGCAGCCATTACCAGACTACAAGAACAGCATGTTAAAAGGGGAGGGGCCAGACAAAAGCACTATGTAGAGGGCCAAATAAAAATAAAAAAACAAACAAACACAGGACTGATGTCGTCAGCCGTTGCTCGATTTACTGGGGAGGAGATATGAGCACTTACATCCCTATGGTTCATTGTGCAGTGAGGATAAGCTGTCGACTAACTGAATAATTTATCAACCAATTAACCAACAAATCAGCAGTTAACTATCTATCCAACCAAACAACTAACTAAGTAACTCACTAAAAAAACTAACTAACAAGATGATGATTACTATGGTCAACGGAAAAGAATGTAAATGCGCTACACACAGTCTGCAACGAATATAACATGAAGATCAGCATCACCAAAACAGAAATTCTGAAAATAAGTAGAACACCTAATATACTAACTATTCAAGTTAACAACGAACAACTCAAACAAGTGCAGCAATTTAAATACTTGGGGAGCATCTTCACAGATGATGGAAGAATTGATAGGGAACTTGAGGCAAGATGTCAAAAGGCGAACGCAGTAACTTACCAACTCTCCCCACTGCTAAAACACCCAAGCATCACTATGGCACTAAAACGACAACTGATAAATTGCATGTTTATACCAACCCTCTGCTACCAATGCCAAACCTGGTCCTAACAAGAGCACAGGAGAAAAAGATCACGACGTGCGAAATGAGATGCTTACGTAAGGCTGCCAATGTCACAAAGAGAGACAGAGTTCGAAACGAGAACATTAGATCAATTGTAGGAACCACACCATCCCTGCAATACATAAAGAAGCAACAAATAGAGTGGTTTGGCCACTTGATGCGAATGCAAACCGACCAACTGCCTCTACGAGCATACAACGAACAGCACTACTGCCCTAGAGCCAGAGGCAGAACGAGAGTACGATGGACAGACAATATATCAGAGATCCTGAGGCAACACGGACTCACAACAACACGTGCAACACACCTGGCCCAGGATAGAAAACTGCGACTCCCCACTACGCTGTGAGGCAATTGTGGACAAGACAAGACAAGACAAGACAAGACGGAAAAGAATCATGTGTTTCTACCACTAAGGGTAAAACAAACGAACTTTGGAATACACTCTTCACTGGCTACCGAGGACGGTGGGAGCACATGTAGGAATATCTCGACTTCTTGAATAATTCAGTCACCCATCATGCATAGCAGGTGCTAGTTTGACAACTGATGTGAAGGACAGACAGATTTTTATTCAACGCCATTATTATTAGATTTTACTTAC
>CAJHNH020004209.1:0-44608 GCA_905116865.2 Candidula unifasciata
TTCTGATATTCAAGAACCGTTAAACAACTCTTTTCATGTGAAAATATTTTGGAATGGAGCACTTGTTTGAAATATGCTCACTTACAAGAAGAGTTATTGAATAATTTCCACAGTATAAATGAATAACTGTAATTGGTAAAATTACACAGGCGAGAAGGAAGAGGTAAATTTGCTAATAAATTATCCAGGTTATAAAGTCTAGTTTTCATCATGGGTTCAAAGGTGACGCGAAAATAAAGGCAGATACTGTTAGCGTTTCGACAGTGGTATCCAGTAGCTGACCGTCCAGAAGCAATGGCAAACTACTGGATGTAAATTTGCCCAGAAACACAAAAACAGCCCCAAAATGCTGGGGTCGGTTCTGCAACGTCCTGTAAAGGATATGCAACTAACTGTCAGCGCGGTGTAGCGACTAGACACTCGGTTTATGTTCTGACGAGGCCAGACATTAAAAAAAATATTTTGGCTCCCACGTCGATTCAACCTTTAATGGGCACCGGTTACATTACTGGGAAGTAAAGGCAGCCGGTGTGAGTTGACCACATCCCCAACCGAGTGGTCTATAAAATATAGATTCAGCCATATATGCCCAATACGCCAGAAGGTGCGGAAAAGAGTCCTTTTCTTTCAGTGGGGCGTAGGAGGGTTGATCCAAAAGTATACTACCTGTCCCCGCCTTTAGCGGACTGGGCATAAGATGTTATACCCATATATTGTATAATCCAACCCAGACTTATTGGGTTCAAATCCGTACCCAGGAATATTGAAAAATAAAATGGCTCTCAGTGGACCCAGCCTTAAATTGGTAGCAGGTAATGTCTACATACATAAAGACGGCTGGTTCGATGCTGACGAAATTTCTAAGTGCCGAATGGACAATAATTCAGGTCTAGCAGTGGATTGTTTTGACATTGTTTTTGTGTGTGTGTTTTTCACGAAACAATACGCAGCAAAAGTAACATATTCAGAGGTATTTTGTTCAGCGATATTGTGATTGACACTTTGTAGTTAAGTGCAGGCATCCCCCACCCCCACTCCCACCCCCAACCTCACACTATGAAACCACACTAGAAAAAAGGCAGGTCCGGCTGTATATTGGTCCTGACAACTGAATCACGGCACATTTTGGCTGACTCCCCTCGAAAATAGGTTACTGCAAGCGTTTCCATGTTGCATTTTGGGACATTATAATATGCTTACAAACTTCTGTTTTGATTGTTTTCGTATTACAAATTGACAAGCGGATATTGTAAAGTGGACATACAAGCTGTTAGATTACAGCAATTTTAATTGTAATTCACAGGAGACAGTTATGTTGTGATGTGTATGCCAGTGTCACTGTTTCTAGTCAGTAGATCGGATTTTTGGGAACTAGCTGTTTATTACTTTTCTACTTTAAATGTAGAAATCTTACTTTTAGGGATAAAACAAACAGGTAATTTAGAAGCCATATCTGGAGAATATCGACAGTTGTCAGGTGCAAACTATCTTGTGTTTGAAGAAAACTATTGCTTTCATATTGACTGTGCCTAAATGGTGCAACCACACTGTGCATAAATTGTGTCAAGATATTTCGGAGCTCCAGGTAAGTGGATGAAAATATTATTTAATTTACTAACTAACCCCTTACAACAAGTCACTCTTTGCCTCTTTACTAATTGTTGACTAACAGTATAATTATATGTTGTAGCAGTTCACTAATAATATTAATCCTTAACCATTTGACTTATGCTTCGCAAACACTGGCTGTAAACTCTTGCAAAAACTTGTGGTAGTTCATCCACTTCTTTTGCATATTTGCAGTTGTACGGTCTGTGTTAATTTTTGTAAACTAGCTTTTGCTTTGCTTTGCGAACACTGGCTGTAAACTCTTGCAGAAACTTCTGGTTGCTCATCAACTTCTTATGCATATTTGCAGTTGTACGGTCTATGTTAATTTTTGTAAACTGGCTTTTGCTTTGCTTCGCGAACACTGGCTGTAAACTCTTGCAGAAACTTCTGGTTGCTCATCAACTTCTTATGCATATTTGCAGTTGTACGGTCTGTGTTAATTTTTGTAAACTTGCTTTTGCTTTGCTTCGCGAACACTGGCTACAAACACTTGCGGAAACTTCTGGTTGCTCATCGACTTCTTATGAATATTTTCAGTTGTACGGTCTGCATTAATTTTTGTAAACTGGCTTTTGCTTTGCTTCGCGAACAATGGCTGTAAACTCTTGCGGAAACTTCTGGTTGCTCATCGACTTCTTATGCATATTTGCAGTTGTACGGTCTGTGTTAATTTGTGTAAACTGGCTTTTGCTTTGCTTTGTGAACACTGGCTGTAAACTCTTGCAAAAACTTCTGGATGTTCATCCACTTCCTATGCATATTTGTTACCAACAAATTCACAATGATAATGAATTGATTTCATCCAACAAGATGAAACGGGACAAATTTGTTTGTGCTGTTTGTACCGTGAGGATACATATTTAGTAGTGCTAGAAGTACTGTTAAGAAAACTACTCTGGGTGAAAAAAGTATTGCACATATCAATTTCATACTGATTGTGCCTGTTTACTAATTATTAAATAACAGTATAATTATATGTTGTATTATACTAATAATAATAATAACCATCAATCATTTATATTTATGTTATGTATGACATGTGTATGTTTCATAGCAGTATTTTTATGTGCTAAATTTGATAAAGTGCAAATGTCACCCCTCCCCTCCCCTACCCCCCCCCCCCCCACACCCCCCACACCCCCCCCCCCGTTCCTCAGATGCAACAATACCCTCTCAGAATCAAAGAGTTAGCACTGATATTTCTTTACTTTTGCTGGAACAACTTTTAGTTTACATCTAAACGTTACTGATGTTTATGTTCATGTTGACTGTAGCAAAAGCATTTTTGTTTGTCTGTAAGAGCCTTTATTATTATATTTAATTGGCATACTTATTTACCTTAAAAATGACGTATAGTTGTAAAAAAATATGTCGAAAAATAATGAAACTGTAGTTTAATTTGTGTATACATCTCCTGTATAAAAACTGTGGACGCAGAGGGACTCAATTCCTGCACAAAAACGGGAATTCCCATTTGAGCTGTACGGCCTTAGAAATCTGGAGCTGGCCATAGAAAACCACACTAGAAAAAAAGGTTGGTCTAGCATTTTGCATAGAAAACCACACTAGAAAAATGGCAGGTCTAGCACTTTGCATAGAAAACCACACTAGAAAATTGGGCGGTCTAGCACTTTGCATAGAAAACCACACTAGATAAAAGGCAGGTCTAGCACTTTGTATAGAAGGCCACACTAGAAAAAGCTAATCTAACACTCTCTATTTAAATCCACACTAGAAAAGAAGCTTATCTAGTACTCTATATAGAAGGCCACATAAAATCTATATTTACACGCACGCACACAAAACCTAGAAAAAACAGTTGGTCTAGCACTCTGTATAAAAATTCAAGCCATTAAAAAAAAAAAAAAACTTGTCAAGCACTCTATATAGAAAATACACTTAAAAAAACTGTTCTAGCACTCTCTCTCTCTCCCTCTCTCTCTCTCTCTCTCTCTCTCTCTCTATATATATATATATATATATATATATATATATATAATATATATATATATATATATATATATATATATATATATTGGCATCTGTCAGTCCCGGGGGACTATGGAGATGTGCCGCTGGCTTTGGGAACAGCATCTGCTGTGACTGTAAAGTCCGATGCGGGAATGGCAGTCTTTGCCACACAGGATACACACAAAAGCAGATACTCCCTCGTTGTGAGGCAGTTTTACTCTCCGGTGTCTCCTCTCCATAGCTCGTTGTGTTCGTTTTCTTTCAAAATGTGACAGTCCGTCTTTCACTTTCTGTCTCCATAGTAGTCGATCTGCAGCTGATTTTTCCCATGTCTCTGTGCCTATGTTGGTATCTATTAGGTCACGTTTGCATACATCTTTATAGCGCAGCTTTGGTCTTCCTGTAGGTCTATTCCCAGTTACCAATTCACCATATAGAAGATCTTTTGGAATACGACCATCCTCCATGCGGGAGACATGTCGCAGCCAGCGCAGACGTCTTTGCTTCAGTATACAATACATTGATGGTATTTTTGCTCTTGTGAGCACACATTCGTTGGAGACAAGGTCTCGCCATGATATACCAAGGATGCGTCTCAGACAGCGCATATGGAAGGTATTCAGTCTTTTCTCCTGTGGAGCATAGAGAGTCCAGGATCCGCAGCCGTAAAGTAATGTGCTCAGGACACAAGACTCATAAACCTTCATTTTTGTATTATCAGTTAGCTTTTTGTTTGACCAGACTCTCTTTGTGAGATTTGCAAACATAGCAGAGGCCTTTCCTATACGTTTGTTTAGTTCTGCATCCAGAGAATGATTGCTTGAGATACTTGAGCCTAGGTACTCAAACTCATTTACAGCCAGCAGCTGATGGTCATGCACACTAATGCTTGGTGGATTTCCAACATTCAATCCCATCACTTGTGTTTTGTTCAGACTGATGGTAAGCCCAAATTCTTTGCAAGCATTTGCAAAGCGATTCATCAGGATCTGCAGATCATCCTCTGAATGTGCCACAATGGCTGCATCATCCGCAAACAGAAAATCCCTGAGGCATCTCGTGTGCACCTTCGTCCTTGCACGTAGCCTGGACAGATTAAAAAGATTGCCATCTGACCTCGAACGGAGGTATATCCCCTCAGTTGCTGTCCCAAATGCACGCCTCAATAATGCGGTAAAATAGATGCCAAACAGCGTGGGAGCCAGAACACATCCTTGCTTTACTCCATTTCGAATCTGGAAGGGTCGAGATGATGAATCCTCATATATTACGGTCCCCCTCATATTCTCATGAAAGGATTTGATTAGGCTCAGTAGTATAGGTGGGCATCCATATTTTTCAAGGATCACGAATAGACCATCTCTGCTGACATAGTCAAAGGCCTTAGTGAGATCTATGAAAGCAATGAGCAGTGGCCTCTGTTGCTCTCTGCACTTCTCTTGTAGCTGCCTGATGGAGAAGATCATATCAACTGTTGATCTCTTGGCCCTAAACCCACACTGTGATTCCGGGTATACTCTGTCAGCTAGAATTTGCAACCTCTTTAGGATAACACGAGCAAAGACTTTTCCCATATAATTCAATAGAGAGATACCGCGATAGTTGTTGCAGTCGCTTCTATCACCCTTATTTTTATAAAGAGTTACAATGTTGGCATCTCTCATATCCTGTGGCACCGATTTTTCTTGCCAACACTGACAGAGGATCTTGTGTAGCTCAGGAAGAATAGCATCCTTGGAGCATGTTAGGATCTTAGGTGGGATACCATCTTCTCCTAGGGCCTTCCCTGAAGGAAACCCATCTACTGCCTCACCGATTTCTGTGACGGAGGGTTCGTGTCTAGTTCACCCATGGTTGGCAGACACTCAATTGCATTAAAGGCATCTTCACATACAAAGGTGCGTGTAGCATATAGCTCTGAGTAGTGCTCCACCCAACGGTCCAGCTGCCTTGTCCGATCCTTTATGATTTCGCCCGTGGTTGATTTGAGAGGGGCAATCTTTCTTTTTACTGGCCCGATAGCCTTCTTGATGTCCGCATACATTTCCCTTATGTTGCCAGTAGCTGCTGAGGTTTGTATCCTCTCACAAAGTTTGATCCAATAATCATTAGCGCAGCGCCGTGCAGTTTTCTGGACTCTAGACCGAATGGACTTGAGCACTTGCAGATTTCTGATATTCGGCTGGATTTTAAATCCCAAAAAAGCCTTTTCCTTCTCCTCTATTATTGGCAACATTTCTTCCTTGTGTTCCTCAAACCAGTCCAGTAATTTAACTTGCCTCTTACCGAACACGGACATGGCAGAATCATATAGGGCGTGTTTTAGATGTTTCCATCTGTCACTAGCATCCACGTTTGGTGGGCCGGGCAGAGCTGTGCTCAGGTTTTTTATAAATTCTCCTACTTTTCCAGGATTACACTTTCTCCTGTGTCAATGCGGGGCCGTCCTGGCCTCTTAGGCCGATGTATTCTGTTTGGGATTAACTTCACTTTGCTGCACACAAGGGAGTGATCTGTGTCACAATCTGCACTGTGATAGCTGCGAGTGACCTTAACAAGATGAAGGTGACTGCGTTTAGTGAGGATGATATCAAGCTGGTGCCAGTGCTTAGATCTGGGGTGTCTCCAAGAGATCTTGTGCTGGGGCATCAGATCAAAAAAGGTATTTAATTCATATATTGAATTCAACTATTACTTTATGTGACTAAAATAGTTAAAGTATAAGATCTATCAAAAACTAAAGCAAATTGTTAAGAGACTTTTTCATTTTATATAAACTACATACTTGGAGACTACGCTCATCAATTTACAAATAGGATATATATTTTTTTAAATGTAAGTGCCAATATTTTCTACACATACAGGTAGATCCTAATAAGCATTTCTTGTAATTTATAAGTGCTAACAACTGATACCCACTGTTGTCACACGGACAGGCACAAAACATTGAATTATTTTAGTGTATTTTCAATGGAAAAATGGTTAGAGTCAGACCAAGAGAGATGATGCTGGATGGGCTGAAACGATGGCATTAAGGAAAAGCATCAAGAGAGCTGTTCCAGGCAACCAGGGATCGTGATCTATGGGGACGCATTAGCGCCTTTGAAAGCACAGGTTTGTATCCTCTCACAAAGTTTGATCCAATAATCATTAGCGCAGCGCCGTGCAGTTTTCTGGACTCTAGACCGAATGGACTTGAGCACTTGCAGATTTCTGATATTCGGCTGGATTTTAAATCCCAAAAAAGCCTTTTCCTTCTCCTCTATTATTGGCAACATTTCTTCCTTGTGTTCCTCAAACCAGTCCAGTAATTTAACTTGCCTCTTACCGAACACGGACATGGCAGAATCATATAGGGCGTGTTTTAGATGTTTCCATCTGTCACTAGCATCCACGTTTGGTGGGCCGGGCAGAGCTGTGCTCAGGTTTTTTATAAATTCTCCTACTTTTCCAGGATTACACTTTCTCCTGTGTCAATGCGGGGCCGTCCTGGCCTCTTAGGCCGATGTATTCTGTTTGGGATTAACTTCACTTTGCTGCACACAAGGGAGTGATCTGTGTCACAATCTGCACTGTGATAGCTGCGAGTGACCTTAACAAGATGAAGGTGACTGCGTTTAGTGAGGATGATATCAAGCTGGTGCCAGTGCTTAGATCTGGGGTGTCTCCAAGAGATCTTGTGCTGGGGCATCAGATCAAAAAAGGTATTTGTGATGCAGAGGTTGTGAAGACAGCATAGTTCAAGCAGCCTCTGTCCATTTTCATTCATTTTTCCCACTCCAAAATGTCCCATACAGGATGGCCATGAGCTGTGCTCAGCGCCCACTCTTGCATTAAAGTCACCCAAAATGAATAGGGCTTCCCTGTCCGGGACTTCGCTGAGTGTGGAACTGAGTTCCTCGTAAAATTTGTCCTTGGAGTCGGGAGAAGAGGGCAGGGTTGGTGCATAGGCACTTATTAGAGTGACTGGTCCAGCTCTTGTCTGGACCTGAATTTTAAGGATCCTTTCAGATCCTCCTGTAGGTGGTGTGGCAGTTCCAAGCAATCGGTACCTAATCGCAAAGCCTACGCCTTGTTCCATGGGCTCCGAAGATGGTTTTCCCTGCCAGAAGAATGTGAAGTCCTTCTCTTTGATGCTACCTGAGGAGGAGAGCCGGGTTCCCTGTAGGGCAACAATGTCTACGTTCAAACGGGACAGTTCGTTGTTAATGACTGCAGTTTTCCTTACATCGCTCATATGCTGCAGATCGTCCAGAATACCAGGTGTCATGGTCCTCACGTTCCATGTGCCCAGCTTTAGAGCTGGGAATCTGATTTTTTGGCTTCTTTGTGTAGGTACAAGGATTACAATCCGTATGTATATATATATATATATATATATATATATATATATATATATATATATATATATATATAGAGAGAGAGAGAGAGAGAGAGAGAGAGAGAGAAAGGGAGGGGAGAAAGAGAGAGTGTGCAAGAGGGAATATGGTTGGGCACGTATGATATCTGATCAGTAAAATAAGCATACTCGGGATAAACATAAATGTAGGGGAGCCGGAACCTAGTTGCTTAGGCACCTCCCCTATGTCCAACTATGTCTAGAAATGTCTCCTAAGTATTTTTGTTCCTAGATATTATATGATTTCAAATATATTAGCATATTATTTGCCTTCAGTAAATTATTTTTGTTGTTATTATTATTATTGTTTTTTTTTATTATTACTATAATTATTATAACAAGCTACGACCAATACAATTTGTAAGGCGGCCTCCCCATCCAGTAATTCCTTATTTGTGACGGTGCTCCTGTGAAAAAACTCATTCTCTCGCAGCAGATGTCTTAAGCTGTAGTGAGTGTCCCAGTTAGGTTAGTTGCGTATCCTTTACAGGACGTTGCAGAACCAACCCCAACAACCCCTGGCTGTTATGTGGTTTTTCTAGGCAAATTTACGTCCAGTAGTTTGCCATTGCCACTGGACGGTCGGCTTTCTTGATACCACTGTCGAATCCAACGCAAGGCGCATGGCCCGCGGCTGGGATCGAACCCCGCATCCCGGCATTACGAAGCGTTAGCATCGACTTAGCCACAGAGCCGACGAGTGTCCTGGTAGCAAACTGTTATATACATGTCGTGCTTTTCTTTCTCAGTCGTCCTTTTTTATTAGACCCACACTTTATGCTAAAGTCACACTACCTCACGCGAGTGCTTTTATTTAACATTGTGTTCCATAAACATTTGTCCTTAGTCTCCAGATTGTCTGTCCTATCCATAATGACTGTTCCTGTCACATTGGCTTGGCTTGCTTTGCCGAGCAAAATTCGTCACGTTCAATTAGCATCCTCAAAGAATTAGGTTATAATTGTGACCAGGCTATGTGCGGTATATAGAATGGCTAAGCATTGCATGCCATCGAGATCCCTGAAAAGGACTCCTGCAGTGTTGATGCGATAAGAGGAGACAGACCCAAATACTGTCTCGACCGGCGACGAAGTCGTCTACCGGCGAGTCAGTGGGCGACCTGGTCGTCGATGATTTCACTCACAGCCGTTTTTGTACTCTAAAAGTTCACTCGTTTATTCCTTTCAACCAATCACTGGACAGTTATTTTGGATCTGGGTCATCGTTAGCTTTTTGAAGCCTTTGCAGTCAACTAATAAAAACGCGCCATCGGATAACTGCGTTTTTTTATAAATTTATTTTTATAAGCAATGTATTCGAATCTGACGTACGAAACCTTCCGTGTTTCCTCTACCTCTACAAAGAGGCTGCGCGGTCTCGAGGCATGTTTTCCGCCTCGAGTGCTAGAGGTTCAGGATTCAATCCCTGGTAAGGGCTGGTATTTTTTTCGCGTGGACTTGGACTTCTAGTAATTTCCCTCTGGTCTCCGGGTAGTGAGATCGGACGCGCGTGTGCATTGTTGGGCATGTACAAAAAAACAAAAAAACAAAAACAACCTTAGCAGTTGCAATTCGAAAAGAGTAGCCTAACGGCGCTGCCTGGGCAAAATTTGGAGTTAAAAAATCTACCCAAAGTATTTCAGGATCCTCGCCGGTGCTATAGAGCCTGTGCACTGTGCTGAGCTTCTTCGGACGCATACTTGAGTTAGAAGAAAGAACGGAGCACTTCTTGGTTACCACCCGTGTGTCATGATGTTGATCTGTTGTTTGAACCTCAAACATTAACATTTTTTTTCTCAATTTTTTTCTGTGGAGTTTTTTTTTCTTAATTATGATTATATTCTTATCATCCAACATTAACGGATGGCCTGGTAAAAAGTGCTCTGGTTAGAGTTCCTCTTGACCCATTCCTGACCCCTGTGTATTTTCTCGACTAAGCTCGCCTGCCCAGTAGCATCTTTAGCAATCCCATCACTGATGTCCTGTCTTTTAATCGTTTCCCTCTGAAATCATATCATTACTTGTAACAACTTGTTTATTTGCTGTGAGCAAGAGGCACGCGTTAGTAACAAGTGGATATTTTATTTTGGAAGCGGGTTAACCATAGTTCTGAGGGAAAGCGACTCTTAAGACAAGCTTGTGTGGCGAGTGGTCTTTTTGAGAAGTTCCAGGCATGCGCGTTTGATGTGTATGGGAGAAAGGAAGTGCGGTTAGTGCCTGTGTAATGATGAAAGGCAGGCTGTAAGTGCGAGAGTTGAGTGTCGCATGCCAGCAAGGAGCAGCTGTCGACTTGAAATGAGCCGTAAAGTCTACCTGGTGTTTCATAAATTGCAGTTTCAAAGACAATATACTTTGGTGTTTGATGTGTATGTTTGTGTGCGCGTGTGCGTGTGTGCGAATCTGTGTTGGTGTTATAGTTGATATGTGAAAGTTTGCCGTACCGTTGATCATCCTTCCTTGAGTTTAGTCCACGTTTGGATTTCAGAAGACCTACTGCCTCCTAAAAAGCATTTCGTAAAAGGGTACTAAACAAGGATGTTTTATTAAAAGCCTGAGTGCACCTGCCTGAAAGACTAGGGACTAATAGTCTGCATACAAGAAAGCCAGATCTGTAAAGCGAATGTGCACACAAAACTCGAATTCTAAAATAAGACTAAAGTCTAGAAGGAGACAAACAACCAGAACTTTCTGCTGGAGTTTACAGATGATAAACGCTACATCAGAAGAAGGACAAGTATGTGTTTTATCACCTTTGCTTTTTATCATTCTTATGGACAATATCAACAAATTTCACTAGCCGGGCACAATTTTCAGTGAACTTCTATTCGCTGATGACCAATGCCTATGATGTTCAAACTAAGATCATTGTTTGGACTTTCTGTTACAATTATGACCGTCAATTCTTGCAGCCGTGTTTCATTTTATAGAAAGATTCTCAGAATATCTTGGACAAAGAAGATGAGAAATATTGACATCTTAAAAGATCATCAAGGAAGATTGTCTAATAAACAGCATTCTTTCTCGAAAGCTGAAATATGTTGGTCATATCAAGCGCCACGACGGATTGGAAAAAATATTAGCAGAAGGCATGGTACCAGGAAGGAGGGGCAGGGGCCGACCGACACGAAGATGGGCACAGGATATAAGTGACTCTTTGAGTGTGACAGTGCATGAGGAGGGAGAACTGGCGAGAGACCGAGTTTCTTTCAGGCAGATTGTGATGAGAGCGACGTTCTGCAAAGGACCTGCTACATGATGATGATGATGATGATGATGTGTTTAATTTTCAGCGATCAAAGCTATATCGTCACCATATTGTACACTCAAGATAATCAGCTACAGGATCGCATAAAGCAACAACACGACATCTGCCTGAAACGTAATATGAAATTATGATATTGTGAAAACAACCTACTATATGCTGACTCTGTGGCTAAGTCGATGCGAACGCTTCCTAATGCTGGGGTGCCGGGTTCGATCCCAGCTGCGGTCCACGTGCGTTGACCGTCCAGAAAGAAATGGCAAACTACTGGACGTAAATTTGCGTAGAGAAACCACACAACAGCCAGGGGCTGCTGGGGTTGGTTCTGCAATGTCCTGTAAAGGATACGCAACTAACCTTAAACCTATATGCCGACGATATATCTTTGAAATATCTTCTGGGGCACCAGTTTCTGTTGACTGACTGTCTGATCAGCTCTCTTCACCTTTAGCGGTCAGTTGCGATGGATTTCGTGGTTGCATGCCCGAGGCCTGTCTAGTCAGTCAGCTTCTGTAAGCATGTCTTACTTGGTCTGCCTTTTCTCCTCTTTCCCTCTACTGAGCCCTGCAGTATTATTTTTCAGAGACCGTTAGATTTTATTACATGTCCATACCATTGAAAAAAAAAAAAAAAAGGTTTAGAATTGCAAATATGCTGTATAATTTTATGGCTAACCTCTTCGTTTGAAATGTGGTCACTGTATGATATGCGAAGAATTTTTCTAATTCTTGTTTCTTTGTTTCAAGTTCAACTGTTAAGGTCCTCGTTTCACAGCCATATGTAAATGTACTAATAGCTAGTACTCTGAGCAATCGAATAGGACAGGGTGCTTTCCTGTTTTACATAAAGCAAAATTTAAAGAAAAGGACCCTTGTCACGCCTATAGGTGTTTTCGGCATAGAGGACTAGACCTCTATTTCATAGACCAACAGCTACTTGGAGGCTGATGTGGTCAACCTAGTTCTTTACCTGGTACCCATTTAAGGCTGGGTCGACCTAGGAACCAAAGTCGTTTCTGAACGCGGCTCAAGTTTCAACTTACGTCCTTCAGAGCCTCAGGCGTTCGGATCCGCAGGCGAACTTTAAACAAAGCACAAACTCCATAACTGCAGCGACGATGCTCAGGATACTCCGTCAAAATTGCACTGGTGATCCAAACCACGACTCCGTGAAAGGAACCCACGACCTTCAAAGTGTCAGGCAAATGGCTCGACCACGTTGACCCGGAGCTGAATCTTTACAACGAGTAAAGCCAGACTATAAGAACTTCTCTCCGTGTGGGTTTCCGAGCCCCATTGTGGAAAATGAATAAATCCACTGCCTCCTCCACAAGCATGTCGTAGGTGTCGACTAATTGGGAGCTTACTTCGAAGTCGGAGTGCAACTACCCGAGCAGCATGGAACAACCAAATGCACATAAATAAGCGAGTAAAACACGAAGCCAAAGGACGAACAACCAGGACATTCTGCCGGAGCTTACAGCCGGTGAATGAAGAAGAAGATCCGCGAGAAAATCTGGAGTTCTCATCAATCGCCTCAAAGCGCGGTCACGAAGATTCGCAAACGAGTGGCTGATCGTTTCTCTTGAGTTTCTTCAGGCTCCATTAGCCGGGCGTTTTACAGCGGAGAAACTTAATGGCAGCAAGTGCAATAGTAAAACACAGTGTATGGGGCTTTAGTCGTTTTAAGACAGCTAAGCTGTTTGATGAAATATGCCTATATGCAAGTTAGTTGCGTTTCCTTTACAAGACATTGCAGAAGCAACCGCAGCATTTTTTTGGCTGGTTTTTATCGGCACATTTTACGTTAAGTAGTTTGTAACTGCCTAATGAACGGTCTGCTCTCGGTACCACTGTCGAAACCAACCCAAGACAAATCGTCTGCACCAGAAATGGAACCTGGCACCCCAGCATTACGAAGCGCGTTCGCAGCGCCTAAGCCACAGACACCTATATTACAAATGTAAAATGTAGAAGTAAAGATCCCTTTTTACGCGTTAGGCGGGGAAAGTGCACCCATATTTTCACAGACCAATTGGCACTAGGTGGGTAATGTGGTCAGCATTACACTGCCGTCATTACTTCCCCAGGACATACCATCCTGGTACCCATTTTAGGCTGGGTCGACCTGCCACGCTCCATACCATGATAAAAATCCACGTAGCCTGCAGTGGGTTTAGATTGCGGTACGTTGGAATTACGAGTCAGACTCACAACGCCTAAGCCACGGACGCCGCCTATATATTCAATTGGAGCCATTTAAAAAGTGTTACCCATATGAAAAGAAATCTTACAGAGAATTGTATTAATAATGTTTCTTAACTGTATTATAAGAACCTAATAATTGCGATGCATTTGTATACAGCTCAGCGTTGATGGGAGCTAGAGCTGCAGGACTGGGTTCTATCCATGATACTGAACTTACTGCACAGAATAGAAGAGAATAGAGGAATAGACTGCGAGCCCTCTATGACATATAACGGCACAACAGGTTAATGTATGAATAAATTATATACAGGGGCACCGACACAAAACATTGGGTGGTCGGAAGGAGGGGGAAGGGTGGGGGTGAATTAACATAAATCTAAAACATAAACATTGGCAGTGAGTGCAAAACCCTCTATAATACAATATATTCTTCTTCTTCGCGTTCACTGTCTCTTCTTTTTGTTGTGTTTGCTTTCTGATTTACACTGATAGACAAGTTCTTGTGATAAAGTTGACTGTTTTTAGGCGTTCTCTTTTAGTTCCATACAACTTTGAGTGCAGTGTTGACTTAGTGGGCCAGTATTCTTTTCTTAATGGGCTGAACAATGGACATTCTTGCAGGACATGTTCCTAAGTCTGCGCACTCAGCCCACACGGGCACAAAGGTGAACTTCTTAGACGAAGCCTGTGCATATGCTTGTTAATTTTGTTATGTCCTGTCCTGAGGCGTAGAATAATGACATGCCCATGCCTGTCAAGTAAGTGATAGTCATCTCTGGCCAGATTACTGAAGCTAAACTGTAGAGGACAGTTCTAGTTGTTCGTCTACTTTTGAACTTTGGACGTGTTCCAGAATTTGAATTTTGCTTGCAGTTTCGTTTCACAGATCTGGCTTACTTGTTCGCAGACTGTTGGTTCCTTGTTTCTCAGACACAGGTACTCAAACTTCAAAGGAAACACTAACTGATTTGTGTTTTACGACACACCTCTAGGGAACAATGGGTCTATAACTCCCCCACTATGGCCAATGAAAGTACTAGTACACACCACACTGTCTAAACAGAGGTGCCAGACTTGCAAAAAATGGAACAAAGGAGAAACAACATACCCATTCATTGCCATTACCAGCAATCAGAGCACTTATCAAGGAAAAATATATGGAATTGTACAAGCAGAAGGTCAAGGTCATTTTTGAAACAAGTCCGCCCTAACCTCTCTCTGTCAGGACTCGAACCAACAACCTACTGATCCGCAGGCGAGCGTCCAGCAGCTAGACCACGACGGCTCCTTTAATCTAAGTAGCTTGTGATAATGTCCAAGTCTGGCACTGGTAGCACAGCGTTGGCATGAAAATGCTGCTTTTATTTATTTATAACCCCCCCCCCCCCCTTTTTCTGTCCCTCGGTAAAATATTATCCTCTTTAAACATCAAAAGCTTCCCACAAAGAGCTTCACACTTGCTGAGTTTTACAGCAAGCAGGTCTACAACCTATTCTTCATCTGTTGCCTTTTTTTTTGTAAGATAGACTCTGAAGATACTAAGAAGAACCCAGCTACCGTTGTCTTTCTCCTGCAGCTCTTTATATATCTTCCTAATTTTTTTTAAAGAAAACAGGCCCTGATTCTATGATCTTATGGTCTTTAGGTTAGTGTATAGCCTCTACATCACAGCGGCTCATCGATCTACTAATATGCACCAAACATTATCAGTCTTGTGCATTTTAAATTTACCTAACACATAGAAATATCATCCAACAACACTTTATTTCGCCTACAAGTGGTGTTTAATTATAGTAAACCCCTGATTGCTTGCCTGTCATCATTAAATCGTTTTGAATTCAACTATTACTTTATGTGACTAAAATAGTTAAAGTATAAGATCTATCAAAAACTAAAGCAAATTGTTAAGAGACTTTTTCATTTTATATAAACTACATACTTGGAGACTACGCTCATCAATTTACAAATAGGATATATATTTTTTTAAATGTAAGTGCCAATATTTTCTACACATACAGGTAGATCCTAATAAGCATTTCTTGTAATTTATAAGTGCTAACAACTGATACCCACTGTTGTCACACGGACAGGCACAAAACATTGAATTATTTTAGTGTATTTTCAATGGAAAAATGGTTAGAGTCAGACCAAGAGAGATGATGCTGGATGGGCTGAAACGATGGCATTAAGGAAAAGCATCAAGAGAGCTGTTCCAGGCAACCAGGGATCGTGATCTATGGGGACGCATTAGCGCCTTTGAAAGCTGGCAGGGCAAATGATAATGATGATGATTTTCAATGCTGTTCACATGCTTTCTTTGTGAGCTGCAGTGATGTAGAGGCTTGACGCTCGCTTGCTGATCAGAAGGTCGTCGGTTCAGGTTCGTCTAGATGCCCAATACGTCTGAAATCGTGGAAAAGGCTCCTTCACTTTCCTCTCTTCTTTAGGAAGTCGCAAACCAATCACAACATTTAATAATTACAAGGCAATTTTCAACTGTAGTGCATGGCTACTGCTTACTGAAAGCTACGACGCTGATACTTTTATGGAAAGCAATGCAGACTGGTCTGCTACCAAATGGCTAGATAGCAGACAGATTTATAGTTGCAGGAGTGCGGTATTCAGCTCATTACAAGTGCAGTGCAATGTGGTTTAAAACACAGCTCGTAATTATATAAATTGCAAAGCAGTTTAAAGTTAGGACAGTTCTATACAAGTTTTGCTGTTGCCGGTTGTGCAGTGCTGGGACTTGATGTTATACACTATACAGGCTAGGTTATGCAGGTGAGTTGGACAATGTCTTTTTTTATGTCATCTTTGTGTCTTGTTCATGTTGTTGTTGACGTTGTTGTTGTTGTTGTTGTTGTTGTTGTTGTTGTTGCTGTTCTTCTTCTTCTTCTTCTTCTTCTTCTTCTTCTTCTTCTTCTTCTTCTTCTTCTTCTTCTTCTTCTTCTTCTTCTTCTTCTTCTTCTTCTTCTTTTTCTTCTTCTTCTTCTTCTTTTTCTTCTTCTTCTTCTTCTTCTTCTTCTTCTCTTCTTCTTCTTCTTCTTCTTCTTCTTCTTCTTCTTCTTCTTCTTCTTCTTCTTCTTCTTCTTCTTCTTCTTCTTCCTACTTTTATTATTATTCTTTTTCTTCTTCTTCTTCTTCTTTTCTTCTTCTTCTTCTTCTTCTTCTTCTTCTTCTTCTTCTTCTTCTTCTTCTTCTTCTTCTTCTTCTTCTTCTTCTTCTTCTTCTTCTTCTTCTTCTTCTTCTTCTTCTTCTTCTTCTTTTTCTTCTTCTTCTTCCTCTTCTTCTTTTTTTTCTACTTTCATCGGGAGGAGCTAGGGTCGATTGGTCTGTTGAAATATAAGTCTAGTGTTACATGCTTGACACGTCAAGTTTGAAAATGGTTCTTTACTTAATTTCTGTTTTAAACAACGTATCCGGAGTTTTATGATAGGGAAAGGGTTAAGAAACATCACACCCATAGACTCAGCAAACGGAAGACGAAGGCTTAACTGAAGGAAATTAATCATTATGTCCTCTTCATCTCCTTGATAGGTAATGGTGTCAGAATTCTCTGTTTTCTTAGCGCATGTGTTATTTTGAACTGTTAGCTACTACCACCACCGCTTCTACTACCACTACTACTACTACTACCAACACCGCTTCTACTACCACCACCGCTTCTACTACCACTACCGCTTCTACTACCACTACTGCTTCTACTACCACTACCGCTTCTACTACCACTACTGCTTCTACTACCACCACCGCTTCGACTACCACCACCGCTTCTACTACCACTACCGCTTCTACTACCACTACCGCTTCCACTACCACCACCGCTTCTACTACCACTACCGCTTCTACTACTACCACCGCTTCTACTACCACCACCGCTTCTACTACCACTACTGCTTCTACTACCACTACCGCTTCTACTACCACACCGCTTCTACTACCACTACCGCTTCTACTACCACTACCGCTTCTACTACCACTACCGCTTCTACTACCACCACCGCTTCTACTACCACTACCGCTTCTACTACCACCACCGCTTCTACTACCACCACCGCTTCTACTACCACTACCGCTTCTACTACCACCACCGCTTCTACTACCACTACCGCTTCTACTACCACTACCGCTTCTACTACCACCACCGCTTCTACTACCACTACCGCTTCTACTACCACTACCGCTTCTACTACCACCACCGCTTCTACTACCACTACTGCCTCTACTACCACCACCGCTTCTACTACCACTACTACTACTACTACTACTACTACTACTACTACTACTACTACTACTACTACTATTACTACTACTACTACTACTGCTGCTGCTGCTGCTGCTGCTACTACTACTACAACTACCACCACCACCACCACTACTACTACTACTACTACTAATACTACTACTACTACTACTACTACTACTACTACTACTACTACTACTACTACTACTACTACTACTACTACTTCTACTACTACTACTACTACTACTACTACCACGAATACTACTACCACCTACTTCTCATGCTTCAATTTTTTTTAGCGAAACGCAACAGTACGCAGTATCGAAAAAAGCCTTGCTACTACTACAACTACTATATTGCTTCTGCTGCTGCTGCTGCTGCTGCTGCTACTACTACCGCTACTACTACTACCACTACTACTACTACCACTACTACTTCTACTACTGCTACAATTACTACTACTACTACAACAACTACTACTGCCGCCGCTGCTGTTGCTGCTGATGCTACCACGACCACTTTAACAAGTACCACCACCACCACTACTGCAACTACTGCTACTGCTGCTACTACTAATATTACTACTACTGCTGCTGCTACTGTTGTTGCTGCTATTTATGATGCTGCTAATGCTACTACTACTAATAATAATGCTACTGCTCCTACTACTGCTGCTGTTGCTGCTGTTGCTGCTACTACTGTTAATGCTACATCAACAACTACTACTACTACTGCTACTATTACTACTGCTGCTACTACAACTACTACTACTACCACTACTACTACTTACTTACTTACTCTTTATGCTTTTTTTCAGCAATTAGCAACAGTGTGCATTATCGAGAAAAACTCTTCTACTACAGCTACTACAGCTACTACTGCTACTAATACTACTGTTACTGCTGCTACTGCATCTACTACAACTTCTTCATTTTCTTCTCCTCCTCTTCCTCTTACCTCGCCATATTTCTCCCTAGCTGTCTTCCTCTGGTGAAAAATCCTTTCGCCACTAACAACACTATCAAATCAGCACAACTCGAAAAAAAAGTTTTCAACCGCTAGCCGAGTGGTCAGTCGAGTGGTCAGTCATGCGGGAGACTTCATTTCTGGGTTGAGATTTGTGTGTTTCCTAGCATGTACAATTCGTGGCAACCAATTATACACGCTTAAATCGCCAGTCTCACCACCGTGCTGAACAATAGTTTTAAAAAAATGTAGTAAAAGACAGTAGCGACTATGGGGAATCCAACATCTGTTTTTGAATAAATGGGTCGTCATGTGAGATAACTGGTAAATTAAAGAACTGCATCAGGCATATGATACCAGATCTATATTTTTATAGACTATTTTGCGTTTCCTGGGTCAACAGGTCAATATCTTAGTTACTTACTTGAGGTTTGAACAACGGATCAACATCCTGATACACGAGTAGTAACCTATAAGTACTCCGTTATTCTTCTATCTCAAGTCTAAGTCCGAAGAAGCTCAGCACAGTGCACAGGCTCTGTAGCGCCGGTGAGGATCCTAATATACTCTGGGTAAATTTTTAACTTCAAATTTTGCTCAGGCAGCGCCGTTAAGCAACTCTTACTACCCAGAGACCAGGGGAATTACTAGAAGTCCAAGTCCACGTGAAAAAATCCCAGCCCTTACCAGGGATTGAACCCGGAACCTCTAGCACTCGGGGCGGACACCATGCCTCGAGACCACGCAGCACCCCTATTAACTTACCTAAAGCCTTTGGGTGTCCTGGACTGCTTGACCTAAGTGTTAGAGACAAACTGGCACATGGGGAGTGACGTGTTCAACATCACGCCTGTCGTCTTTACTTTCTATTACTTTACCTTATAAACATTCAAGGGAGGGTAGACTAGGAGCCATTTTTGAAAAATGTTCGGTTCCTTTCGGATTTTATTCCTTGACCCTTGGGTCTGCATGCAAGCGTCTGACTACTACACCACGGCGACTGTGTCAACCTTACAATGTCTGATTTGACCTCTCGTACATTTCCAGGTACCAATTTCATGCTGGGTCAACGAGGAGACACCATGTAAATTATTCTAAATTTTCCCTTGTTGTGCGTCTTTGACCAGCGGACCGGCATCTTAGCGTACTAGCCAAGACCGCAGACACAAATAGAGTGCTCAAAAAAGACCAAGCCATTTTAGAGTGCATATTATTATGCTATATTAAAAAAAAAAAAAAACCAACACAAAAACGTATAGTTATGAGATAGTGCGTTTTTATTAATTGACGGGAAAGGCCCATACGTCTAAACTATCGATTAACCAGATGCAAAATAACAATCTGAACAATTTCAGTCATTTAATTACAAAGATTTTGAATGTCAAAAGTATGATACAATTATATTTCTATCAATAGTTATGTGTTTCTTCTCTCGAATAGTATTTTATCCATAATTAATATTTAACTAATAAATTGTATTCTTTTCCACGCCCTAAGTCGTGTTGGTTATATAGTGTTAGACCTGTATTTTATAAACCAATTGGCACTCGGTTGGTGATGTGGTCAGCATTACGCCGACTGCATTTACTTCCCAGGACTATACGTGGTAACCATCTGAGGCTGGGTAGACCTAGTAGACAAAGTAATTTAAAATAAAATTGAGGAGCATCGTCAGGACCCGAACCCACCACCTTCCGATCCGCAGGCTAGCGATTACCTGCTACACCAAGGCGTATCTCATGTTTGATAAATTCCATAATCAAACTAATTTCTTGAGAGATGACACCAAGAGGAGACACCAGATAAGAAAAGGAAAGAAACGAACAGAAAACAACGGTGCAGGACGAGCGGTCGGAACCGGATGGAAACATCAAGCCGAGAAATGGCGCAATACTAGAATTTAGTCACGAAAGTGACACCAATAACCCAGACCACAAATATAGGCGGAGACTGTTAGCAGCCTCGGCTAGCTAGCAGCAGTGTGACAGTGGTCGACCTTTTCATTTTTTTTTTTTTCTCAAAAGGACTTGGACTTGGACTTCGTGAGAGAAGCGAAGAAATTACAAGAATTTATGGAATGAAGCAGGGTAATGCCTGCTCCAAGAGTCAATACACAATCTGTGGCCTTGCTAATACAGACTATATTTCAAGCCCTTCCTTGCGCTTTGCTGCACTGACTGAATTTTGTAATATGACTGTCAGGGGTCGAGAGGCAAGTACAAGGTCAGATCACGCTTGATATAAGGTTATTCAGCTTGCTCTGCCATATGTGCTTAAGTGTACTTCTCATATTCGCCTCCTTAGCTTGATAAGTACCAAGAGTTATGAGTGATGTGACATAGTTCATTGTTGACACACTCGCAGCACATGAACACTGCAATCACGACAAGACAGAAAGAACAAACTGTATCAGAATGCAGTCTTAATTCACACCAGAAAGTCTCATGAGCATACGATATGTTCAGCTCTGTTACTGCTAACTTTATAATCCTACCATTGCTACATCATTCTAAATCACTCAACAAATTAAAGTTAAAGATAGTTGCGTATCCTTTACAAGCCATTGCAGATCCAACCCCAAGTGACAAACGAAATCTTTCTCAGCTAGCTAGAGTGGATATCACATCTCCTGTTTTCATTTATTGTTGTCCGCGAAGCAGGCTGGATTTGTATTTCTAAAATAAACATATGGTGAGTGCTTATTATAAAATGTTTATTTAATTCAGAATATAACTTTTAGTTCGTGCACGCGGTCTGGGTTCTTTATTAATGTCCTTCACCCAGATGACAGTCCAACATTTTAGAGGGTGGTAAGACTGGGTTTCCCAGCTTTCTGATGCTATAAACGACCCCAAAACATCTAGAACTGGCCCTACCCCCAACCCACCTACGTGCCAAGAGAGAGTGCAGCCTACGTCACACGAATACGTGCAGCCTATGTCCCAAAACTGTATGCAGCCTATCTATCACCCCCTAAAATATTAGACTGTCCCGTAAGATGTATGAGTTAAGTAAAAAGGTAAAGGACTCTTTCCACGCCTTTAGGCGTATAGGGCATATAGGGCTAGACCTATATTTTTATAGACCAACGGCACAAGATGGGTGATGTGGTCAGTATCACGCCAGTAATACACCGTGGTCTGTTTAGTTGATGCCTGTGTGGGAGTTTTTGTTGTATAATTGACTATTCACTGCTTGAGCCAGGAGTCACATATCATGGTTTCTGCATCAGAAGAACCCTTGTCTTTTCTGTACTTTTCCTGTTTTTGCCATGCACCAGAATAACCCTTTTCTTTTTTATACTTTTCCTGTTTTTGCACAGCACCAGAAGAACCCTTGTCTTTTCTGTACTTTTCCTGTTTTTGCCATGCACCAGAAGAATCCTTGTCTTTTCTGTACTTTTCCTGTTTTTGCACAGCACCAGAAGAATCCTTGTCTTTTCTGTACTCTTCCTGTATTTGCACAGCACCAGAAGAATCCTTGTCTTTTCTGTACTTTTCCTGTTTTTTTTTTTTTTTTTTTTTTTTTTTATGCACAAGAAGAACCCTTGTCTTTTCTGTACTTTTCCTGTTTTTGCCATGCACCAGAAGAACCCTTTTCTTTTCTATTCTTTTCCTCTTTTTGCACAGCACCAGAAGAATCCTTGTCTTTTCTGTACTTTTCCTGTTTTTGCACAGCACCAGAAGAACCCTTGTCTTTTCTGTACTTTTCCTGTTTTTGCACAGCACCAGAAGAACCCTTGTATTTTCTGTACTTTTCCTGTTTTCGCACAGCACCAGAAGAACCCTTGTCTTTTCTGTACTGTTCACGTTTGTGGACTGCACCAAAAGAACCCTTGTATTTTCTGTACTTTTCCTGTTTTTGCCATGCACCAGAAGAACCCTTGTATTATCTGTACTTTTGCTGTTTTTGCACAGCACCAGAAGAACCCTTGTATTTTCTGTACTTTTCCTGTTTTTGCACAGCACCAGAAGCACCCTTGTCTTTTCTGTACTTTTCCTGTTTTTGCACAGCACCAGAAGAATCCTTGTCTTTTCTGTACTTTTCCTGTTTTTGCCCTGCACCAGAAGAATCCTTGTCTTTTCTGTACTTTTCCTGTTTTTGCCATGCACCAGAAGAATCCTTGTCTTTTCTATACTTTTCCTGTTTGTGCACAGCACCAGAAGAATCCTTGACTTTTCTGTACTTTTCCTGTTTTTGCACAGCACCAGAAGAACCCTTTTCTGTACTTTTGCTGTATTTGCACCGCACTAGAAAAATCCTTGTCTTTTCTGTACTTGTCCTGTTTTTGCACAACACCAAAAGAACGCTTGTCTTTTCTGAACTTTTCCTGTTTTTGCACAGCACCAGAAGAATCCTTGTCTTTTCTGTACTTTTCCTGTTTTTGCCATGCACCAGAAGAATCCTTGTCTTTTCTATACTTTTCCTGTTTGTGCACAGCACCAGAAGAATCCTTGTCTTTTCTGTACTTTTCCTTTTTTGCACAACACCAGAAGAACGCTTGTCTTTTCTGAACTTTTCCTGTTTTTGCACAGCACCAGAAGAACCCTTGTCTTTTCTGTAATTTTCCTGTTTTTGCAGTTCAGCGGGAAACTACTTATTGTCCCAACCATATTTCTTTCCAATCCCTCCTCCGTGTTTTTTTCTGTTCGCTTCCGGCTTGTTCAGGAACAACACCTTTAATTTAACTCATGAAGAAATGACTGAAATGGTATGGCCATTTAATGTGAATGAATCTAACGATGACAGCAACGAAAGGGGACGACGACCGAGAAGAGCATGGGTTAAAGGAGTCATTGATATCTTGAGACTCCACGGCATCATAGTATATCCCCAGCTAAATGAGAAAACTTCTAAGTTTAGTAAGTTGTGGAGCACCTACGGAACGTTGCAGAGCCAACCCCAACATTTTTTTTTTGGCTGCTGTGCATTTTCTAGGCAAATTTTACGTTTAGTAGTTTTCTATTTTTTAATTGAATGGTCAGCTCTCCGTATCACTCATCATCATCAGGTGCCTTGACGACTGGCGTGGGCGATCATGCCTCTCCATAATCCGCGATCTCCTGCAACATGTATCAGTTCGTGTGCCGACACACCTCCATGCCATGCAACAAGACTGTCAAGCATCTTCTCTCGTTGTCTTCCTCTTTCCCTCCTTCCACAGATCTTTCCAGTGGTCACATGTTCTATTTTCCCTCTTCTCATAACATGGCCGAAAAATGATGACTGTCTCCTTCTGATGTCAGTGATAAGTTGTCTTCGGGCTCCCGCCTCTTTTAAAACCTCTTGGTTGCTCTTTTTGGCTGTCCAAGGTATTCTAAGCATTCTTCTGTAAAACCACATCTCTGAGGCCTCTAAAAATTGTTTGGCCTGCCTACCGATTGTCCAGGATTCACATCCATATGTTAAAACTGGATGTATATAGCAAGCAAGAATTCTTTTTCTAACTCTCAATGACAAGGATATATTGCACAAGATGTTTTTCCGTATCACTATCGAAACCAAAGCAGCAGGCTGACATCGCCCACAGCTGGGATCGACCCCATCACCCCGGCCTTTCGAAACGCGTTGGCACTACCTAAGCCACAGACATCGACAATTGAGAAAGATGGGTAAAACACAATTGATCGCACGGATAGTTATTTGCACCCTCCGCATGTTATGCACTGCCTGCCTTGTTCACTGTGATGTAATTTCATTTGCAATTGGATCTCCGAAATTAATTCCGTCTGCAAACGTTAATACGCTCAACTGTGAAATAACAAAACAGTATACTGTGCAGTAGTAACAAAAGATTTTGCAATATGACACAACCGCATATTTTGGTTGCACAACACGTTTAGTTTGGCTTTTATTAAGGTATGTATTATGTGATCAAATTATTTACACTGTCTTCTTCTTCTCTGCGCTCGACTTCTTATGCTCAGGTCAGACGTTGTCAAAGGGATGTTTACTGTTGGTTTGTTCTCTTCACAGTTTCGTCTGACGTGGTCTTATGGATGTTTACTGTTGGTTTGTTCTCTTCACAGTTTCGTCTGACGTTGTCTTATGGATGTTTACTGTTGGTTTGTTCTCTTCACAGTTTCGTCTGACATGGTCTAATGGATGTTTACTGTTGGTTTGTTATCTTCACAGTTTCGTCTGACGTTGTCTTATGGATGTTTACTGTTGGTTGGTTTTCTTCACAGTTTCGTCTGACGTGGTCTTATGGATGTTTACTGTTGGTTTGTTCTCTTCACAGTTTCGTCTCAGGTGGTCTTATGGATGTTTACTGTTGGTTTGTTCTCTTCACAGTTTCGTCTGACGTGGTCTTATGGATGTTTACTGTTGGTTTGTTCTCTTCACAGTTTCGTCTCAGGTGGTCTTATAGATGTTTACTGTTGGTTTGTTCTCTTCACAGTTTCGTCTGACGTGGTCTTATGGATGTTTACTATTGGTTTGTTTTCTTCACAGTTTCGTCTGGCGTGGTCTTATGGATGTTTACTGTTGGTTTGTTCTCTTCACAGTTTCGTCTGTGGTGGTCGTATGGATGTTTACTGTTGGTTTGTTCTCTTCACAGTTTTGTCTGACGTGGTCTTATAGATGTTTAATGTTGATTAGTTCTCTTCACAGCTTTGTCTGACGTGGTCAAAGTAATGTTTACTGTTGGTTTGTTCTCTTCACAGTTTCGTCTGACGTGGTCTTATGGATGTTTACTGTTGGTTTGTTCTCTTCACAGTTTCGTCTGAGGTGGTCTTATGGATGTTTACTGTTGGTTTGTTCTCTTCACAGTTTCGTCTGACGTGGTCTTATGGATGTTTACTGTTGGTTTGTTCTCTTCACAGTCTCGTCTGACGTTGTCTTATGGATGTTTACTGTTGGTTGGTTTTCTTCACAGTTTCCTCTGACCTGGTCTTATGGATGTTTACTGTTGGTTTGTTCTCTTTACAATTTTGTGTACTCTCCCATGTTAAGTGTTTTAATTTCTGGTAACGACAATGAATGGATGTGTTGTTTCTCCTTTTGTTCCGTTTATTTACGAGTCTGTCCGCCAGCTGGATTTTAAAAAAAAAATTGTTGCGTATCCTTTACATGACGTTGCAGAACCAATCCCAGCACTTTCTGGTTGTTGTGGTTTTTCTAGGTAAATTTACGTCTAATCAACTGGGTATATAAGGAAAATAATATACAAGCATAAAAACGTAAAAGAAGAAAAGAAACACAAACACACACACACACACACACACACACACACACACACACACACACACACACACACACACACACACACACACACACACACACACACACACACACATAGTAAGTAAAGTAAAGTGAAAATCCATTTTCACGCCTTAGGCACATCGGGCATATGGTAAGAGCGTCCTATATTTTTACAGACCAATCGACACTGGGTGGGTAATGTGGTTAGCATTACGCCGGCCGTCTTTACTTCCCCAGGACACACCATCTTGGTACCCATTTTAGGCTGGGTCGACCTACGACGCCCCATACCATGATAAAAATCCACGCAGCCAGCAGTGGGTTTCGATCGCGGTACGTTGGAATTGTGAGTCGGACTCGCAACGCCTAAACCATATATAAAAGGGAGTTAAACAGTGGAAGACCACAAGGAAGACCAAGAAAAATAAAGAGAGATAATATCCAGACAGAACTCTAAACAATTGGAATCACAAACCAGAAAGAGAGGAGGCCAGCTCGAGAGATGAATCGAGGCGGATGAAATGCTCAGAAATAAACCTCAAGGGCTCGGAATGGTACAGAAGAAAAGATATGTATATATACATAAATAAATATTTATAGATACAGAGTACACTTATTGTAGGCTGAATTGACCCACAAACCAAGGCCAGTTTTTAAAAATTAGCATAAAACCGGATACGGACCGATGATTGATCACCGAGCGTTAAGGCAAGCCGGTTTTAACCAGGGCTTCTGAAATTGGTACATTTATATCAGGTAATAGGACTATAGTTTACCTCGGGTCACAAACTCTTCTAGTCATGAACAAATCGGCCCACGTACACGATTTCCGAAAATTTTAATGTCTCGCCAGCGAACAATGCCTTGTCACACTCGAGCGCACATACACGGCTTTGGCTCCATGTTTTCAGTGAGCTGGTCCGGGTTCCTAGTGGAAAAGGGTTTCTCACCCTTCGAAAGTCCATCGTGTCCGAATTGTCTGCCAGTGTTCCTCTGCCACCTGCTAACAAAAGTTCAACATGTGTCCGGTAAACCAAACGTAAGCTTGTCGCTCGGTCGTCCAGGCATGCTGACTGTTCTAATTAGGCTGCCGCAACGACTTCTTATCTCACAGTACCTTCTGCAAATCACCAAGTCGTCTTGTCCCTATCCGAAAGGAAAACACCATCCGGTAATCTCATGCAGCAGGGTACCAGCCCTGAGCTTCATGAACTCAGGTGGGCCCACCTCCGAAAGTGTCTAGGAATCGTGGGCCGAAACACTTGTCGACGAGGATAATTTCTACTGATGACTGGTAGATCCCCGCTGTACTTGCTCCCTGTGAGTTTATTCCTTTTTCAGTTTGCGACCGGAGCGGTAATCAAATTAAACCTGCCTCTCAAGAAAGTGTTATGTTCTTATAATAACGTCACTACATACTGGGCATTCCACGTCGTGCTCAGTCCTCCGATGCAGCAGCCACTCCGTGATATGTTGTAATGTCTAACCTTTATCTCAAATGGCAACATAGACGTGCTTCATCATGCTTTTCTCCCATGTCATACAATCGTGTTAGTGTCAAATATTTGTCATCCCCAACTAGTCTATTCCGTACAGCATTGATGACATCTAATCTGTCCATGCTTCTTCCCACATGCTTTGGTGCATTGCTAGCCAGTTTGTCTGCTCGCTTATTTACCTTTACGCCAGCGCGACCTGGTAGATGTGTAGATAAAGGTGAGGGATTCTACATTTTCGATTTTCCCAAGAAAGAGAAAAGCGTTAGCGACAGTTCTGTCAAGAAACTTAAGTGTATTACAGCAGAAACGAAGAAGGAAATGATCACTAACCCGGCGTATAATATTAACGACTCTGATTTCGATAAGTAGTACCACAGGGCTAAATCTACAATCTGCACAACCTCTTCTAAAAACAAAACTGTTCACTTGTTTAAAGCAATCTAGAAATATCACTAATGGGCTGGAATTCATTATATTCAACAAAGGAAAAGACAATAGCCCACACCCCTTTTCGTCGTAGACTGGTCTAGTTCTTGCCACCTCTATGCAGATTTTGCTAAGTTTAAAAGTGGACTTGTCTCTATGGGTAAATAGTCCGTCTTTTGTAATTAGGTGTCTATGTGTCTAGTTAAGTACTTCAAACTGTTCTAAATCTCTTGAAAACTTTCTGTTTTCGAGTTCAACATTACAGGCTAGAGATTCATTATTAATAAAGTCAAAATTCCAATGGCCGAATTACCGCTTAGACGCGAATGAATCTCCTCCCGATTTTTTCGGAAGAGACACTAAGGTCGAGCTTATTCTTGACTGAGCTTCCAGAGAAGGCACATGCTTACCGCATGTGTGCTGTGTATCTGTCTATTTCTAGTAATCAATTGTGCATCCTAGAGGAATACTTTTGAGCATGTGATTTTAACTTCGGCGGAGGCCCAGTCGGAAGTCATCCACATTACCACCAGCAGCCAGAAGACACCAACATGGTTCCTCCAGTCATTACTGTTCATTTGTCCAGCTGGTGACGGACTGTTCCCGTAAAAGTACTACTTAGGAGAGATTTATCCCCAGGGAGCTGTGTACGGATCCAGAGTGTTGTCTGGTATTTTTCTGCCTTACCTAAGGCAACAGACAGTAAATTTCATTTGATAAATGAACATTATTTCCAGGATATACCCAGAACTTTGACAGGGTGTTGAATTCAAACTGATAGATATTGAATCTAGTTATACCTGTATGCTGAGGAGAGGAGAAGTTCTTGATCATTGTGCCAGCCATCCCAGATGCGTGAGAAGACATTTTGTTCCAGTGGACCACACCTGGCGGCAGGTAAGTGAAGTACCAGCAGTTGCGGTTAATCTTATTCCTAAGTACCTGTTCCACATCTTAGCAGTGATCATGATGGCTGCCACTAGGAGCAACTCATGTCTTATTCAGTCATAAACGTTTCCCCTCAGTAATGTTGGTTCCATTGAATTCATATTGCCGTACTAATACATTTGTTATACTGATTCCATGATGTTTTGTGATGTTCACATTCTTCGCTTAGTAGTCATCTTTTCCTGTTCCTAAATGTCAGGAGTGTTTGTAGTAGTGGCTTATTATATGTTTAACTGTGTTATTGTGACGAGCATAGGAGATTATCTAGTCTGAGGGCTTAATTATAGTGTAGAAGTCAGGCCAAGTTGCACCTTGGAATATTTTATGTTCTGTAGTGCCATAATTTGAGTCACCACACCCCTGAAATAGGTTAGATGTTCCTTGGAGCTGCGGGATTGCGCCTAGACCATTGCGAGCCAACATCTCAACATTATAAAACTACTTCAGAGTGCCATTTGGTTCAGTCGGGGAAACCCCTCACCAAGCAGTATGTGACAGGGTATTAACTTGTGAGAACATTAGCAATCGAGCCACAATCAAACCACTTCCTGTGATAGAAACAAGAGAAAGAATGTAAGAAATATCTACACTGTTGGCCGACGTTACTATGGAATGAGACCTCTCCTTTAAAGGAGCAGTCATCCTCCTCTGCAATCGACCTGTGCTAGCAGCTATCGGCCACAAAGGTACAGTTACAGTGTATATTTTATGTTATATTTTTGCCAGACTTAAATTCACTGATGGTAGAATTGACAGAGAAATAGAAATCAGATGTCAGGAAACAAGTGCACTTATATACCAATTGTCACCATTATTAAGACACACAGGCATAACTATGATTGTAAAGAGATTATTAACAGCATATTTATTCCAACATTAAGCTACCAGTGCCAGACATGGACACCATCTAAAGCCCATATACGCAAAATCACCACCTGCAAGATGAGGTGCCTGAGAAAAGCAGCCAACCTAACCATCCGAGTTTGCGTTAACAATGAAACTATCAGGCAAACTGTGGGAACGTGTACTAGATTCATCGAGAAACAGTAGATCAAGTGGTTTGGTCATATCGTTAGAATGCAGCAAGCATTACATCAAGGAAGATCAACTACCAAAGCAATAGAACGGCCACGGAGAACATTGATCGACAACATTAAAGACGCCTTCACTGCATGACAATAGCCAGTGGCAGCCAGCTTTGTCAGCACCTGAGGATCGAAAATTATTCCTCCCCACTGCTTATTTATACGGCAGCTTGTAGTTTATGCCGCAGATGCATCTTGACTTTGAAGTCCTCAGTTAGTCGACATGCTTGCTGGGAAGGCAGTGGGTTAATTCTAGTTTTTCCTCATAACGGGCCAGGGCTACCAATACCAGGTTTTCCCCCCCCCCCCCCCCCCAAGATCTGGGTTTTTATTTGACCCCTTGGGTTCAGATTTTTTAATTTTTTGTGTGTGTGTAAATATCCTCATTTAAAAGTCGGTAAATTATTCGTTTCCTAACGATACAAATTTGTACTTTTTATCATTCTTGGTATTTGGCAACACTACAAGCAGCAATCACATGGTGACTCAAAGTGGCGATATTCAGATGATAATCTACATGCATAAGTCCCAGAAACCCCATCAACCATTAAGTCATATCATTAAAAAAAAAAAACACACACACACACACACACATAAAACCTTGCATCCCAAATTTAGGTGACAATTGAGCAAAACCGTACTTCTAGGACCAAACCTGATGTTTTGGTGTTTTATATCTGCTTCATAGTTTTACATCTCAAAATAAACATTTAAAAAAAAAAATGCTTGCGAGTGTACTGAAAATAAGCGAAGTGCAACTGTTGATACGAATGTACAATCTGAATTGCTAGGTCAAGTGCGCAAACTACTGGACGTAAATTTGTCTAGAGAAGCACACAACAGCCAGAAGCTGCTGGGGTTGGTTCTGCGACGTCCTGTAAAGGATACGCAACTAACCTTTAGTAGAGATCTCAAGTGCGATTATGTTTCGGTTTCATAGGCCAGTGTAGGAGTATCTGTCCAGACAACTGGCAATTGGTTCTCTTTCTTTCATGGCAGTTGCGCGGCCACCAGGTGACAAACTTCTTGTGATCCGAGTTGGCGCTCTGGTTAGGTAGAAAAGCTTTGATCTCCCAGATTTATGGTATCTATCATCAAATCAAGGCCGACGGGTTGCGATATCCATAGTACAAAGCTAAAGGGTTAACAACTCATGGTTTTTAGATTTAAAAAAAGCAAACATTTCAGTTTATTTCACACTCGAGCTTGTCTGGCTCACTTTTCTGTCGAAGGATGTTGTGACATTTGTAAGTTCATTTATGAGTGTTTCTGTTTAAAATTTTTTTTTTTATTGCTGTTTAAGTTTCCAATATGAGCTAGCATACATACATGAATGTGAATGTTGGCTCAGACAAAGATGATAATATCAAGGATTATACTCTCCAGAGGCAAGGGGATGTGGGTGGGGGAGGGGGGAGAGCAAAAGTTATCAGCTGCTTATGAAAGAATAGAAGCCTCAAAGTTCCTAGCAAACGGAACATACACACACACACACACACACACACACACACACACACACATAAATATATATATATATATATATATATATATATATATATATATATATATATATATATATATATATAGCAAACGGAACATATATATAGCGTAAATAGATTTTAACGATTTTTATTTGTTTGTCGTTTAAAACAAAAATTATACATTTGTTACTTTTCGGTGTATTGTGGTATGCTTTAAAAAAAAAGCTCGAAAACTGTACCCTCAATAATTTCAACAGCCCTGGCTGGAGCATGGCGCTACCGAGGCTGCCATCACAAAGAGGTGATAAATGACTTTGCTTCTTTCTACCTGGGGGCCAGAACTTGAGATCTGTAGTATCTGCTTGGTGACAGTTGGCGCTTGTAATTCTTTCACTGTCATCTTCGCACGGAAACAGTTGGATGTACACTTGAATGGTTGCTACATCGAAGGACTGAACACCTTATTGGAATCCACGGTATGTAATGGTATTGTTCGTAGTAATATAAGATAATTTGCTTTTAACGTGGCAGCCTCGCAGGGTTTATATTAAAAAAAAAAAAAAAAAAAGAATGACTTTTGCAATCAAAACATGTATTATTTTTTAAAAGAGAAACAAAAAGAATTGTCAAGTGATAATGTTTGCAATAAACTTAATCAAAATTACGCATCTGTGTCCGTACTTTATATATATATATATATATATATATATATATATATATATATATATATATATATATATATATATATAAATATACACAAAAGTTAGTTGCGTATCCTTTACAGGACGTTGCAGAACCAACCCAAACAGCCCCTGACTGTTGTGTGGTTTCTCTAGGCAATTTACATCCAGTAGTTTGCCATTGCTTCCTGGACTGTCGGCTTTCTTTTTACTACTTTTGAATCCAACGCAAGGCGCATTGCCCGCAGCTGGGATCGAACCTGGCATCCCGGCATTATATATATATATATATATATATATATATATATATATATATATATATATATATATATATATATATATATATATATATAAATCAATGTTTGTGTGTTTGTTTGCCCCCTAAAGACTCGGAAACTACTAAACCGATTTAGCTGAAATTTTCAGGGTATGTTTGTTTTGACACCGGATGTTGAACCATCATGGTTTGAAATTCAACCTGTCACTGTTAGAGATAGGTGACCACAATTTAAGCCATAATATTCGAAACTAAAATTTTTAATTTTAGTGATTTCTAATTATAGCCACGTTAGTAACTGCGCATGCGCCGTGCAGCCAACACCTCCTCTAATACATAGAGTAGGTCGTGGTACAGCAAACAAGATATCTGCGCCTTTCACCCAAAGACATCCGATTTCAGTTAAGTCCTAATTAGCCTCCCCTCGACGCTTCTCAATCAAAAACTATTCGGCGATGACAGACATTGTTAACTAATACGGCTTACAGTCCAGATTAGTTTGGGTGGACACGGATGCCAAGGTCAGTTAAAAATCGTTCCCTCGGAGAGGGAGAGATGACGGGTGCGGGGTATTTTTCTCCGCTATTCGTAAGTATACTGTACATTTCACTGTGGGTTCCGTCACTGGTTACATGATAAAGTTTTCTTTTTTCCTGTGTCGGGGGCAAAATTAAACCAAATAGTCCGTGGCGACAGCATGCGGCACTAACTTTTTTTTTCTACACTGACCTACACAGACTGTAGTGACAGTTTTTGTTGTTGTTGTTGTGATGGTGGTGGTGTCAGTGGTTGCAGTAGTACTGGATGGGTGATGTGGTAGCTGTTACACTGGCTACATTTACTTCTCTATACAAGTTAATGCTACCTATTTAAGTCTGAGTCGACACGGATGCCAAGTATGCGGTGACTTTCCCATCCTTCGGAGAATATGATATGATTGGGGGAAGGGGGAGGGGATTATGCCAGACACAGCTAGCCGAGAGAGCTTAAAATATTATTTTAAGTTTTCATTTCGTAACTATTTCTATTTTAATAATTTCGCTAGGTGATGATTTTTCAATCCTTCGGAGAGGGAGATATGACTTCGCCAGGTGATAATTTTTCAATCTTTCGGAGAGGGAGATATGATTGTGGAAGCGGGGTACCGGGGCTTATGCCAGACACCGTTGGCTGAGAGCCCTTAAAATATTATTTTAAAGTTCTTAAAATATCGCCATGGATGATTTTTCAATCCTTCGGAGAGGGAGATATGACTGCGTCGAGGGGAGAAGAGGGGGGGGGGGTAGAACAGACACTGTTAGCAGAGAGCTATTTTCTTACCTCTTCATTTCACCATTATGGGCACAGCAACGCGTGGCCGGGTACAGCTAGTATATATATATATATTAGTGATTTTCACTATTCGGCCGAATACGAAAAGCTCAAACAACTATTCGGCCGAATACGAATACGAATAGCGAGACACCATCATCAGGTGCTTTGCCGACTGGCATGGGCGCTTATGCCTTGCCACAATCTGCGATCTCCTGCAGCATGTATTAGTTCGTGTGCTAACACACCTCCTTGCCATGCAACAAGACTGTCAAGAATCTTCTCTCGTTGTCTTCCTCTATCACTCCTTCCACAGATCTTTCCAGTGGTCACCACCTGTTCCATTTTCCCTCATCTTATAACATGGCCGAAAAATGATGACTGTATCCTTCCGATGTCTGTGAGCAGTTGTCTTCGGACTCCCGCCTCTTTTAAAACCTCTTGGTTGCTTTTTTTTTGGCTGCCCAAGGTATTTTAAGCATTGTTCTGTAAAACTACATCTCTAAGGCCTCAAGAAATTGTTTGGCCTGCCTACCGATTGTCCAGGACTCACAGCCATATGTTAAAACTGGTTGTATGTAGCAAGCAAGAAAGCATTAGCTTTCAACAACAACAACAAAACACACACACACAAAAACACACACACACACACACACACACACACACACACAATCGTTCCATGTTGTCAGCATTAAGGCAGCTTCTAGTCTCACTGAAGGTATTTCGAGCTGTGCTAAACAGACGTTCACTTGATACGCTCGTAGGTGGTGCACAAATTAACGCTTGACAGTTAAAAACTAAGGTGGGGAATCTTGATTTGTTCATTTTCCACCAGTCCAGAAACGGGTGTAAGGTAACCACTATTCGTATTCGGCCCGACCGCAATTATTCGGCCGAATACCGAATAGTTATTAGGTCCACTATTCGGCCCCGAAGCAAATACGAAGCGAATATTCGGTACAGCCCTAATATGTATGTATATATATATATATATAAATATATATATATATATATATATATATATATATATATATATATATATATATATATATATATATATATATATATATATAACTAAACAGGCTCCAGTGGACCAAGAGGTGAGGAAAAGACGCTGGTGTTGGATAGGGCACACACTGAGAAAACAGGAGGACAGCATAACTAGAATGTCTTTGCATTGGAACCCACAGGGGCATAGGAATAAAGGAAGGCCAAAAAAATACATGGAGAAGAGAGCTGGAGAATGAGGTTAGAAAGACTGGGAGGACATGGGGAGAGCTCCATGCAATGGCGAAGGATAGATCGACTTGGCGTGAGTTGGTTGAGGGCCTATGCTCCATTGGGGGATAGAAAGGCAGAAGAAGAATATATATATATATATATATATATATATATATATATATATATATATATATATATATATATATATATATATATATATATATAGATGAAAGAAAGTCAAAAATATTAATATTAATAACATTTCATATGTTGCAAACAAACAAGCTCGTATGTTATTTGTTGGGCGATCATATGTCCCATTTTCTCCAGCTTTTAGGAAACTTTTTTTTCCCAGTACCGTTATAGAGTACATTGTTTCGTTTATTTCCTGTCAACATTTTTTTAGTACAGTTATAGAGTACATTGTTTCGTTTATTTCTTGTCAACATTTTTTTTAGTACAGTCATAGATCACATTGTTTCGATTTTTTCTTGTCATTTTTTTAAGTACAATTATAGAGCACATTGATTCGTTCATCTCTTGTCGACACTGGTTCGTGTTAAAATACCATTAGGAGGCGAGTAATTAACCCTTTCACCCCGGTGACCCAGATACAAGGAAGTTGCGGTTAAAATTATTTGCTTGTTATACCCTGCTTTCAGCTCAAAAGATTGCGTTAATTTCAGAATTGGCTTATGTAAATTTTTTTTTTTTAATGTGACCTTTGAAAAGCGTACTTTTATTTTAATTCACTCCAAACAAGAGAAATCTTTGAGTTCCTGAGAAATGTCAATGTTCTAGGGGTGTTGTAGGTTGGGTTAGATTTAAGGGTAGGGTTAGGCTTTAGGATAAGTGAAGCTGTCGGGACTGACAAAGATCCTAACCATAACCCTCGCCAAACCCTTAGAATATTGGACTTTCCGGTAACTCCGGCATTACATTTTTAAAGGTGAAATAAAAAATAATGTGCGGAAAAATTGAATGTATATGTTGCTAAACCATAAACATAGCTGTCGTTATTGTAAGTGATAACGTTCCCAGGACAAAACATAAATGTTCCACTTTGATGATCATCTATTCCCCAATTCTGTTTCAATGCTCCAAAGGTATTTGAGGGTTTTCTTTTGCTGCATCCGTACTCTATGTGATATAGGCGTGTCTGTTGCAGCTGTATGTGTGTTGTAGAAGTATATGATCCGTTTTCTTTGTTGCAGTTGTCTGTGTTGCTTGTGGTAGAGGGTCTTTTGTTTAACTGTGTCATTAGTGGCTTGTCTGTGTGTGTGTGTGTGTGTGTTGTGTGTGTGTGTGTGTGTGTGTGTGTGTGTGTGAGTGTTTATTTTCAAATTCCCCCCTAAAAGCTTGAAAGAGTTAAGATAACGTCTTTGGTCTCTGAAATCTGCTACACACTCGACGGTTTGCGATATGCAAAATGAAGATATTTGCATAGGGTTAATGGGAGGGTTAAAGAGCCACAGTTACGTGTTAGCGTCATGAAATATTTTCATGATAACGACATTAATGTGAAAAATGGCCGAATGCAAGACGCGTAATATTAAGAGAAACGTGACGTGTTTTGTGGTTTGATCGCGTAATCGATAACCTAGTCTCATGCGGTCTAAACCTTTTTTATGTTTATGTCTACTTTTTGTTTTTCCTCTTCTCTCCCCTCCGACACATCCCCTGTCCTTCTCATCATCTTTAACATTCTGTGCCTTCGAAGTTCATTGCAACATATAACACATGTCTTCATTGATTTTTCTACATCACTTTACATACCATTATTTTCTTCTTCTTGTTTTGTCTTTTGATACACTGCATACACACACTTCGGAGACAGGGCGCCCATTGGCACGCCGATAGACGACTTTGTCGTCGGTCGGGACAGTATTTGAGTATGTCTCTAATGATCGCATCGACACTGCAGGTGTCCTTTTCATGGCTCCTGGTGCGAGCAATGCTAAGCCATTGTATATGGTGCACATAACCTAGTCACAATTATAACCTAATGCTCCCCATTCGGAGATGCTGCTTGAACGTGACAATCCCCCCCCCCCCACCCTAGCAAAGCACGCTGAAAACACAAAGAGTAAAGAGCCTTTTATTAGTAAGAGGCACATAAGGTATATGATTGGTTATATTTATTATATTATAAACGGCCCTTGACTGGTGATGTGGCCTACATTAATTCGACCAGCTTGACCTCCCAGGTCATTTTCTGGTACTAATTTTAGGCTTGGCCGACACCAGAGTCAATGCCAATGTTGCTTTCCAAACCCACCTGGTAAGGATTGAATCCAAGACCTTCGGGCAAGCAGACGAATGTCTGTCTACCAGACAAGGCTACGACCCCAGTTGACAAAGTCCTCTTAAGATTCCCATAGCTAGTTCTTGTAGCCAGCTTTTTCTTCATATGTCTCACTTTAGTGGACAGGCCTGTATCTGCATGTCATATATTTATAGATCAGTCAGCCCTTGAAAGCTCACTATTAAAACAAAAACTCTTGTCTGTCAGGTATGTGTTCTCATCAATCTTCTTTACGGCAGTAAAACTTGGTCAGCTTGTTCGCACCAGGAAAAACGGCTAAATAGCTTTCACATGCTTAAGAAGAATACTTGGTATTAAGTGGTAGGACAAGATCACAAACACTGAGATATTGTAAAGAGCAAGTATTACAACAGTCCTCTCAGTAAATAGTCTACAAAGTCTGAGGTGGCTGAGTCAAACCGTAAGAATGGTGGATGGCAGAGTCGCTAAGGACATCCTATGTGGTAAAGTAAGGACGGGTAGAAGATGTCGAGAGCGATCTCTGCTAAGATATAAAGATGTGTGCAAGCGGGACATTAACGGTACAGGTACTAAGGTGGACTCGTAGGAGCAACATTTCATGGACCGTTGTGTGTGGAGGGAATACATCAGTAAGGGAATAAGAATGAAGGAAGAAATGCTTGAAGAATTGATGAGAGCTGAACGTCTGCGACGAAACAAACCAAAGACAAAAGTTGACAACAACGGCGCTAAAATTCCATGCTATAATTGTGAAAGACATTTTATAATGCGGGCATGTTTTGCAAGTCGCATTCGCCATCACTATCGCCATGGGCCGTCAGTCTCATCGCCTCCCCGATAGCGCAGTATAACACTATCATCTGGAAGACGGAAAGGTGTCAGTCAATCAATCAGCTCTTGACGGGTAATGTGATCAACATCACGCCCGCCGCCATTCCCTATACCATTACCTACTTTAGGCTGGGTCGACATGAAAGCCGAGGTCAATTTAAAAAAAAAAAAAAGTATGTCTTGATGCGAACTCAGTCGACCCACTACACTACATATTCGTGATGTGACAACTGTAACAGTGTACGAACCTTATTGTCGTGAGTTTTAGATTTTTAACATATTCCTGTTATGCATGGATGAACAACCTCAAAGAATTCGGACTTATTGTGGCCGCCGCTGAAAGGAGTTAGCTAGTTAACTAGTTAGTCGAGGTTTCAACATCCCCGCAATCGGGTTTTCTCATACTTGCTCTGTTCCTGTGCCAGAGTGAATCAAATGAAATGTCCCGCACTGTTGCATATGAAAAACTGGTGAATAAACATCTAGTTCCAGGACAATCCAGAAATATGTGCATGAAATAGATGCGTATTTCAGTTGATAAAGGCGCTGAAGCCAACAATCCCTACCAAAAAATGCAGTTTGTCGTTGATGGAAGTAGTTGTGCACGATAAGTTGTTTACTGTATACACACACGTAGAATTCTTACATAAGGAATTTCACCAGCTCACACGTTAACCGGCCACAGACCATATTGAACAAAACGACACAACAGCTGCTCAAATGAAAGGCTTTTCATAGAAAAAAAAAAAAAAAACAGCTCACAGGACAGCAACCAAGCACCAAACTCAGTAGCTCAGGCAGCGAAACCGTAGACTACCGTCCTTATGTGGAAACTGCATTAGCAAAGTGCTGTCGGAAGCAGCAATAACTTTGAAGCTTAACTTTCTGCCAAGTTTTTCCTCCATTTTGGCCGGAAGTCAGCTGAGAGGTTTTTGTCTTAATGTTCGCGGTTCTTATACTTTTTCCAGTTATGTGTACATAGACACTAAAGACTTTTATCCGGGTCAAGTGAAGTACCCTGTTACCCGTCCCGCCCCCCCCCCCCCAAAAAAAAACCTATGATTTCAACATTTAATAGTTTTTGGTGTTAGGGGAGAGAATGCATCATGTCTCGGAAGCTGAAATATTTAGGTCATTTCAATCGTCACGACAGATTAAAAAAATTATAGCAGAAGGCATGGTTGCAGGAAGGAGAGGCAGGGGCCGACCGACAGGAAGATGGGCACAGGATATAAGTGACTCCTTGAGTATGAAAATACATGGGCGGGAAAACTAGCGAGAGACCGAGTTTCTTTCAGGCAGACTGTGTGAGAGCTACGTTCTGCAAAGGACCTGCTACATGATGATGATGATGATGATGATGAAGGGAGAGAATTGTGAGCCTTAGTAGAAGAAAAAGGGGGGAGGGGGAGAAAGGCAGTCGGCTAAATTTTGTTTAACAATATTCCGGGGCCCGTTTTAGGTAATACAGGTATAGACCCACCGCCCTTTAGTGATAATGCTGTAAAAAGGTCAACTAATTCAACGTGTTGCATTAGAAACTCTTCTGTGTCTTCTTCTATGCGTGTTGTTAGTAATGCTCCAGATCAGTACATACGATGAGGCTGCCTCTTAGGAACTCGCATCTCGCACGCGATCCTTCAGGATTCCCGTAGTTTTGCACTGCACATTTTGCTCGTGGAAAGCGCTCTCCGCCAAGTTGTAAGTAGAGTTGGGGCAATCTGCAGAACGTGCTTAGGTGTTTCTGTTCCTGTCTGCCATACACACTAATGGGAAAATGTACCAGTCTTTTTATTTTTTTTTTATGCAGGTGTTTTAGTTGAGCTCGACGTGTCCGGTTCGTAACCACGCAAATGTGTTTGTTTGTTGGGTGCGTGTTGAGTACGCTGTTGGGGTCTGATGACCTATTTACTTTGGGGGGTTGTGTTCTTCACAATATCCGTTAATTTGCTTTTGATAAAGTGTTTTGCAATGCATATAATGACATGTGACTTGCGGTGTTGTTTCTTCCGTTGTTCCAGGTCTGTTGTATGCCTGCCGGCTATCTCACGTTTTCTTGTATGTCACAGTGATCCTGGATCCACTGGAGAATGATTCTTTTTAGCTGGCGGGGTCATTTCCTCTCATCCACGTGGGCTCGCGGGGATCGCTCTGAGTCGCCCTGACGGACTGACATGCAGTCACAATGGAAGACATTTTTGGTGTTTTAAATTTTTCTGGGCCTCAAGTACTTTGTTTTATCAAGAATTGCTTGCTGCTATTCGCCTCCAAATTGTGTTGAGTTTTCCCGGAATGCACATGAGGTTTCCCATTGTGGTCCTCATCTTGCCAGCTTGATTCCAATACTGGCTCCTTTTTTTACTGCTCTCTGTAATGATTCAGTCGGTGTAAAAGTGTGTCCATTCAGGTTTTAGGTAATAGTTGCTAGACATGTTCAAGGGTCTTTCCAGGCAGTACGTATGCCTATGCCTGGGATTAAGCGCGGTGACTGTATAGATGTATGAGGTAGGTGGTATATTGTATGTCCGTATATCAAGCTCTCACTATAAAAGGTCTTTAGAAGGAATGTCACTGTTTTTTGGCCCTACACTTTGATAGATGATGCTAGCTTTGTCTTTACAGTAAAAATTTATCTTATATATATAGATAATGTAGATAGATATATATATATTATATATATATATATATATATATATACTACATACAGCTGTTTGCTATTCTGTGCATGGGGTTGTTGTTTCGTGCTTTAAATGTTTCTCTTAAGTAATGTCACCTTTCTTACCTCTGATCGCTTAAGCTCTGAGGAGCGGCGCAAGCTCCTCAGCATATTGAGGTGGTGTGTTTTCTCATTCACTAGTTATTTTTTCTGATACCAGTTTCTTTCTTTGTAAAGTTTGTTTAGATTTGATTTGTTGCAGTGGGGTATACTCCCATGTCGTACTCACAGGTTTGCTCGTTAGTATCCTAGAAGTTTGCTTTGTGACATCTGTCTCATCTACTGTTTTTGCAAAATGAGTAACTGCTTTGAAAGTGATATGAGGTTCCTGGTTTGTTTCAAAGGGTCTTCTGTAAGCTGGATTTTATTTTTTGTATACTTTGGCTATGGTAATGACCTCTGTCCTGTTGGCCTTAGTTTTAAAATTTTTATGCTTTTTTTTGGGAAATTCAGCATAAAAAATTTTTTAAAGGGCTTGCCCCGTTCAGTTTCCCGAATTAGCAATTAGTTCTTGGTCGTACGCAAATAGGTTTTCCTGGGTGGGCTGTTTGGTTTGAGGTTCTTTTTTTGTATATTATAGCCTTTTTTCGGCTGATTTTTTTAAGATTTTTTTGAAGTTATGAAGAGTAGAAAACAGAACACAGGGTTGCCCTGCAAAAAAAGGGAAGGCTGAAAGCCTTTTTTTTAAAAAATAACGTGAAAAAGGGAAAAAGGAATTTGAAAACTTGCTGAACTACAAAACAACTGCCGGTGGTTTCCTTTCTTTGGGCAAATGCTGAAAAAAGAAAGGGGAAAAAGAAGAAGAAAAACAAAAAAACAACAAAAAAAAACAAGACAAAAAAAAAAACAAGAAAAAGAACAAAAAAAAAACAAAAAAATAGAAGAAGAAAGGGGAAAAAGGGGGAAAAGAAGAAAAAAAAGAAAAGAAAGAAGAAGAAAAGAAAAGAAAAAGAAGAAGAAGAAAAAAACGAAAAGAATAAGAAGAAGAAAAAGAAAAAGAAGAAAAAAGAAAAAAAAGAATAAGGGAAAAAAAAAAGGGAAAAAAAAAGAAAAGAAGAAGAAGAAGAAAAGAAGAAAAAAAGAATAAAAAAAGGAAAGAAAAAGAAGAAAGAAGAAAAAGAAAAGAAGAAGAAGAAGAAAAAAAGAAAGGGGAAGAAAAAGAAAAAGGGAAAAGAAGAAAAGAAAAAAAAGGGAAAAAGAAAAGAACAAAAAAAAAGGAAAAGAAAAGAAAAAAAAAAAAAAAAAAAAAAGGGGGAAAAAAGAAGAAGAAAAAAAAGAAGAAGAAAATAAAAGAAGAAGAAGAAAAAGAAGAAAAGAAGAAAAAGAAAAAAAAAGAAGAAAGAAGAAGAAGAAAAAAAGGGAAGAAAAGAAGAAGAAGAAGAAGAAAAAGAAGAAGAAAAGAAGAAGAAGAAAAAAAGAAGAAGAAGGAAAGAAGAAGAAAAGAAAAGAAGAAGAAGAAAAGAAAAGAAGAAAAAAAGAAGAAAAGAAGAAGAAGAAGAAGAAAAAAAGAAGAAAAAGAAGAAAAAAGAAAAGAAGAAAAAGGGAAGAAAAGAAGAAAAAGAAAAAAAGAAGAAGAAGAAAAAGGAAGAAGAAGAAGAAGAGAAGAAGAAGAAGGAAAGAAGAAAAAAAGAAGAGAAGAAGAAGAAAAAGGAAAAAGAAAAAAGAAAGAAAAAGAAAAAAGAAAAAAGAAAAAGAAGAAGAAAAAGAAAAAAAGAAGAAAAGAAGAAAGAGAAAAAAAAGAAAAAAACCCCAAGAAGAAAAAGGGAAAAGAAGAAGAAGAAGAAGAAAAAGGGAAAGAAGAGAAAAAGAAGAAGAAGAAGAAGAAGAAGAAAGAAAAAGGGAAAGAAGAAAAAGAAGAAGAAAAAAAAAAAGAAGAAAAAAAAGAAGAAGAAGAAAAAGAAAAAAAGAAGAAAAAAGATGAAAAAGAAGAAGAAAAAGGAAAAAAGAAGAAGAAAAGAAAAAAAAGGGAAGAAGAAGAAGAAAAGAAGAAGAAGAAAAAAAGAAGAAAAAGAAGAAGAAAAAAAAAAGAAGAAAAAGAAGAAGAAAAGAAGAAGAAGAAGAAAAGAAGAAGAAAAAAAAAGAAGAAGAGAAGAAAAAGGAAAAGAAAAGAAGAAAAGAAGAAGAAAAGAAGAAAAAAAAGAAAAAAGAAAAGACAAAAAAAACAATTGGGGCGAAAATAAAAACAAAAAGGGAAGGGAAAAAAGACAAAAGGAATAAGGGGGAAAAAAATGGGGGAAAGCAAAGGGAGAAAAAGGGAAAAAGAAAAAAGGGGGTAGAAGTAAGAAAAAGAAGAAGGGTTTATAAAAAAAAAAAAAAAAAAACAAGAACAAGAAGAACAAAAGAAAAGCGTTACAATCACTAAAAATTTTTGTTCTCTCTTTAAATACTGCCCGCGGATATTCTATAGGACATTACAAGCACAGTAAATTAGCCCTATGTGTTTCATAAATTAAAAATTTCACATAGGGGGATTATTCATTTTTCGTTTTGGGGGAGAGGGGTTTCCCAAAATCCCAAAAGGGGCTTTATTTAAAAATTTTTGTGGGGGTTTTTAGTGCGGTGTCGATTTCTGATCATAAATCGTGTACTCCCCGGGGGGGGTTGTGGTTTGCATACTTTTTTAAATTCTTTAAAATCCGAAAGGGGGGCTTTTTTAAAGTGTTTTATCCTAAAATTTAATTCTACCTTTTTAATCCCCCTGTGCGAATCCTAAAGTAATATTATCCTTATAATCTTTTTGTTTTAGTCCTAAAAATCTCATTGTGATAGGGGAGGGAAGATGGGGGGGAAGGGAAAATACTTTCTGGTATATCCCCTTTGTTTTTTCAAAAAGGGGCCAAAGGGGACGGGCGGGAGGGCTGATAAAAGGGGCAGGGCAACCTAGAGGATAAGTGCCCCCCCCCCCCCCCTTTTTTTCGCAGGGGGTAGGGGGGGGGAAACAAATTGCCAAAAAAACGCAAAAATTTACGAAAAATATAACTCATTCTTTTCTTTCCCCCCTCCACTAAACATGTTTAGAATTTTTATTTTCCCCAAGTGTTTGAATTCCATATTTCAAAAAACCCTTTGGGCGGCCAAGTAACTAACAAAGATTGTTGGAAAAAAGCCAAAGAAAATAGATTTTCTTGGGATACAACAATAAGAAGAATCAAACGGGTTTTTTGGCCCCATAATGAGAAGAAAAGCATTGAAAAAAATCTGACAATGGGAAAAATCAGTGGAAAAAGGGTAAGGCAGACCCCGACACAAGATGCTTTGGGTGGGCTGAAATGAGGGCATGAGGGATATCACCCGAAATTGTTTTCCGGCAACCAGGGGTCTTGATCTGTTGGGAAAAACTGAGCACCTAAAACCCTTGGCAGGGGACAGGGTGATGATATAATGCATTCCAAAAATTTTGTTTTTTTTGTTTTTAATTCTAAAGGACGTAGGGAAACCCGAAATTTTCGCAATCATTAAAGAAAATAAGGGGGCCTTTGCGCCCGAATTTCTTTTAGACAATTTCAGAAAATCCGTGGACTAAAAGAAATGAACTAAAGATCCCAACACAGTGATCGGCTCGCAGTAACACTTGGCTCGGAAACCCGGGCCGTATTGGCCCCCGGGGGTTTTTGGAAAAAACCCAGTAGGGTTTTGGGGGGGCGCAAAGTGAACAGAGGGAAAGCCGACCGCACGAAGATTTTGGGGAAAATGATTTAACAGATTTAGTGGGCCGGGGATTTCAGTGGCGGAGAGCTGACCCCAGGTTTAAATTTCGTTTGATCCCTGCTGTGACGGAGAAAAAATTTTTGGGAGAGGATTTGGGGCACGATGTGATTTGCAATTTTTTCGCAAAAACCCAACCCCAAAACAACTACTGCTTTCTGGGTTTCTGCTGTTTTTCTGCTACTACAACAACACCCCCTACTACTGCTGCTGCTACAAATAAAATCAACCCACTACTACAACTACCCCAAAACCCGGGAAAATACTACAAAAACAC